>JAUELE010242664.1:0-11289 GCA_031471655.1 Diodora aspera | reverse complement strand
AAACAATACATTCGGTTCATATTCGGAAAGCATTCGCGGAAATTGACGTACAAACATTCGGAATGAGGCTGGCTATTTGAAAGTAGAAAATAAATCAGTCTGCATCTGCCGGGACAAAGTGATACGGCATTATTTAATTAGGCATACACTTTTACAATGTATGATTTTCAGTTTATTTATTTCACACAGATACTGGGGTGGGTGGGGGGGAAGGGTTAGTATGTGTAAGGTGCGGACAATTACTTAAAGCGAGGTGGCACATATAGACAACCCCCATCCGACATCATGGAGCACCAAGATTCTTTTTTGGTGTGTGTGCGTGTGTGTGTGTGTGTGGGGGGGATTATTAAAAAAGCGATGTGGCACGTAACGACAACCCAGTTTGACATCTTGAAGCACCAAGATTATTATGGTCTTATTTAAATGCTACATGGCATGTGTTGACGACCCCGTCCAAAACCATGGAACAACTAGATTCTGGTTTTGTCTGAAGTGTGTATGTGTGTATGTGTGTGGGGGCGGTTACTTAAATTCAATGATGCTTATACTCATGTGATTGTGTGCGTATTCTTATAAATAAAACACAATTCAGATGATTGTTTCAATTTAAATAATACATTTCAAATGAAAACTTAGATGTGAAATCCACAGCTTACAAATGTATGTGTGTGTGGGTGGGGATAAGTGTGACTCATGTACCAATATCAACCGACAAAGTAGAAGAATGGTTATGTATAGGGGCGACCGAAGCAATTTCTGAGATGGGTAAGGGCGTTAACACCCTGAGCCAAGGCCAGCACACTCACCAGATTTGAATCCAATCGAACACCTGTGAGACCATAGGCGTACGAATTGCTCAGAATTTGGGCAACAACACCCCAAGATTTGGGCACAGCAGAGTGTCAACAATTTTTTTGGTTTTTTTTGTTGCTTCTGTTTTTGTTTTTTTTGTTGCTTCTCGGTTATTCTAGGTGGTCATTTTTTGGGCAAAAAGGTCACTGACCCCCCAACTCCGAGGGTGCCCATACGCCTATGTGTGGGACCACCTTCATCACATCCACATCCACCAGCAAACCAACAACAGCTTGGCGACGCTTCGAGGGACGAATGGAATCGGGTTCCTGATTATGGCATTAGGCGGCTAACGAAAGAGATGACAGCGGAGGAGGAGGGGGGGGCTACAGCCAGCCTATCTGGGAGCCTTAGGCCCCCCCCCCCCCAGTTGGGGAAAAATATGGCAATTCGACGGGGAAATTTTAGAGAAAATATGTATATTTTATTGTTATTTTAAAATTTGTTAATTTTCGGAGATTTCAGACCCCTCGCCTGCGGGCGCTGAAATCCCTGACTAAAGTGGCAATTATTAAATACACAATTTTTCACATAAAACAAAACAATACACACATGTACATTTTCTCCTAAATTTTCCCGACGTAATGCAACAATTTTTCCTCGATGGAGGGGACGGGGGGGGGGGGCTGAGATGCCACCTCTGCCCGTGGGTCACGTTCAGACCTGATTTAATTGTCGATTACAAAATTGGAAATTAAGAAATAAGATCTTGGCTGGCGCAGGAAGTGATCTTGTGCATGTTTTGTTTTGTGGTCAGTTTCTGCGGCCTATTTCTGTTAGGGCTCAACTATTTAATTGTCATTACAAGGTAGGGGAAAGGGGAAAGGGGGTGGCTGGGAGAGTAAAAAATAAATGATGACTAAAAACAAAGAGGCGAATTAACATTTAATATTTAATTTTATATTCATGGAAATACATTAAAAATTAGAATACCCTGAAAATAAAAATATTTAAAGAATACATACATGTAAATAAACTGCCGGGCAAAAGAAACAATGCCAAATGATTTCAGTTATTTTCCTTCATGTCTTTCTGTCATAGCTGATCAAAAGCATGCTAGGATTTCAACGAGTGTAATTTTATTGACATCATATCGTTGATAAAACTTCCTAATCTTGAAGGGATATCTCGTGCATATCCAACGCAATTGTGAATTTGTTCAGTAGTTTCTCAAAAGTTTGGTATCGTTTCTTTTTCCCGGCAGTTTAGCTGCAATTCGATATTCGTATGAATAATATATATTATCGTATTTGTTTGTTGTTTTGAGGATTAATATGTCGTCACAGTTTACTGGAAGTACATCCGCTATCGACAGCACACACAATGAACATTTGTATAAGTATTACAGATAAGACATATTTAATATTTACTTGTGAAATATTTTATAGAATTTTACATAGATAGCGAGTAGTCGCAGGTTTCTGCTTTCTAGACTTGTTTTGTGCCCACGTTTTGGGTGTAGCGACCCGTTTGGTGTGGCGACGAGTTCGATCTAATCCCAATTTATGGTTGCAGCAATAATATTCAATCGGTCGCTGAATGAACGCAAGGAGGCTCAAGTCATAATGTAACGTGTAACCGTAAATGGGTAACACCGGTTCTCAATGTTAAAATATAGATTTATACAAAGTTTTAAAACTGATTGTTTCATGTGAAACATTTTATGTAATATTTTGCTTAATACTTTTGCTGTGCAGCATATAGCCCGCAACACTTGAGAGTACTTACAGCATGTACGAGTTCGCATCGAAAATCTGAAAATCTTGGCCGAGACATCGATGAAAAGCATTCAATTGTAACTTCGCGCAGTGAATAACGCGATTGATTAACCGTTAATAAATAGCGTTACAGGCGTTAAGTCGTTACAGACGTTAGGAATTTCCAATGTTTACATGGTTTGTTGACAACGTGTTTGTTTTACCAAGTGTTTCATTACAGATACATCTAGTACAGGTCTCTTATTTTCACTTGTCCAACGCTTTGTTAAAATATCACTCACTATTTTAGAAAAATCTCCGTTGCGGACGTTTATGCCTTAAATGTAACAACTGCGTATGACAAGTTGCTGAAATCAGTTTCCAGTAATTATCCCAGCTCTGGTGAAATAAATGTTTTGTGCCAAATGTATGGCATCTTCGGGACCAGATTGCATCAAAGCATCTTTCAAATCAAAGTTAAATGTCTCTTGCTTTCATGTAGCATTTTTCGTTACGGACGTTAATGGAAATTTGGAGATAAGATATATTGTGTATCGGCATATGGTTTTATTAGACTGAATCAAATGAATTGATGTTCTTTTATTTCTGGGGTTGACCTGGTACAATTTTTTGTCCAGTGTGTCTTTTCTTCTTGTATTAGTTGGCAGAAATGTAAAGGGCAATGTTGAATCTTCGGTAAGGGACACACGCAAATAGAGGTTTAGTGGTCCTTTAAATGCAATAAAAGCATTATTTCAGACCCTGAAGCCTTAAGCTTAATGAAGGCGGTTACTACAGCACCAGCCCTCGTAACATTGTAAAACGTACATACTTTCAACATAACTTTATATATGCCTAAGTGATTAAAAAGCGACGCATATGCAGGACAATTGCACCACTGTTGTGGAATGACCGATTTAATTATAGGTGGTGATTTTAATTGTACTTTAGATGTTAAATTAGATAAAACCGGTAGTGATCATTTTCAGGATAGTAGTTAATGGGTGGGTCTCCGACTTTTCTGCTTCTGACGTCTTTCGCTCCCTCTATCAAGTCTTATTTCAAGGCTTTTGTGAAAATCATATTCCTTCTTTGAGTAACCCACCAATCCAGTAAGCTGCCAACCTTGGCAGTTTCAAATCTCGTTTGATGATGGTCCCATGCACAACACATTGTTCTATGGCTGAAATAGGCGGAAAATAGGTAGCCCGTCAATCCAACAGTTTAGCAGTCTGCCAGCCCTGGCAGCTGTGGTTCGGGTCCCCCCAGGTGAAGTATGGCACAGTGGCTGACACGCTGATCCAGCATGCTGCCAACCTTTGTGAATGTGGTTCGCGCCCCACCTGGTGTGTAATGGTGCAATGGTTAGCGCCTCGATCCAGCAGAATCCCGCCTCGTGATGGTCCCTTGAACATCACATTGGTTGAAATATTATATGCAGGTTTATGATCGTCACCTTAAACATGCTGAAAAGTTTAACAAATGTTTATTGATTTATTTACAAATGTTGAAATGTACAAATGCGAAAGTGAAAATAATAAAAACAAATGGTGGGACAATTTCAGAAATAAAGTTCAAAATTATGTAAAATGAATAAGTCTGGATCGGAATATGTCCCGTTTGTCCCGTCGTAAGGTTTGGAGACCCATAATAAATGATTATTCCTTTCAGAATCTTTATTCCCTGGTCATTATAGAGATCAATTGAAAGAGATTAAAATTTAATTAAAAGATTTAGAAAATTCTGAAATTCAAGGTAATTTGGTCAGGGCCAAGGCCAAAGACATAGAAGATGGCGAAAACCTCAAGCTATTTTTTAAAGAAGAAAGTTATGAGAGGTGAAAGAAAATGCATTTCCGCTTTTTTAGATTCTTTTGGAAATTTGGTCAATACCTCCCAACAAATTTCGGATGTTTTTGTTGAATTTTATTCGGACCTTTTCGGTAAACAAGATGTAGATAAAAAAGTTTGTTTAAGCGTCCTCCACGAACTACCTTAATTTTTGTCAGAGAATTCGGACTCGGTTGAGGGTAAAATCCAAAAAGATGAAATTTTATTGGTCTTAAAATCGATGCAAAATTATAAGTATCCTGGTCCATTTTGTTAATTTTCGGGTTATATTTTAGATGAAAAAGGAAATAAGACAGACGAAAGAACAATAGAAAGACAACGAAAAAATGCAAACCCAACTGTGACAGACGGACAGATAGATAGTTTATTAAAGTCTCACCATGTGTTCAACATAATATACAGATAAAACATAGATATAAAGCACAGGCCTTTCATTGAGAAATACGAGAGACTGTGGCAATAATAGATGCACATATAATTACTGTTAAAAGGTTATGTACACAAAGAGTCGTTTTAAAATGTTGTTATTTACATGTACATGCAGAAGAAAAATAATTTAAAAGTAAAGTAGGGCTCGACGCCGGCACAGCAAAAAGTAAAGGGTTTTGGCAACATTAAAAGTTACGTTTTCATCACACAATAAAAAGCAAAGCTGTTGATTGTCATATAAAAGAGAATAATTGAGTAAAATAAATGTAGCTATGTTATTAAAATTAAAACGTATATCCGAATATGCAGGACAATGGAGTTAACAAAACGACGTCATCTTCAACACAACCGTTTTTTCAGACGGGACATATCCTTTCGTGGACAGGGAGATAGTATAGTATTGGGCCTCAGTAACTCAATACTTGTCGTACAAAGCAAATAGAGATGTTTTGCTGTATATTTCTTTCATTGTAAATACTTGTCACAAATGATTAAGATTTGTTAATTTTCTAATTACCTTTCAGATCAAGGAGAGAGGAAGACGACGAAAGAATGCCAGCCCAAGTGAGACTTGAATTCCAGCAATGGCGTGGTCTGTATATTTACATGCATTTCATTAGGACTAATTATGACAAAAGATTCATTTTGTTTTAATTTTCAGGTTACCTTAGCTCCAGAAGAGAAGAAAGAAAAGGAAACAGGAATAAAAAAAAGGAAGAAACAAGGACAGAAACCAAAGTGGCATGTGGATTTAATCAAAAACGGCTGGGTCTGTAACATTTTACCTGCTGGGCACCCGTGGAGTAACATGGTGTCACTTAAATAGTATTGGGCCTCAGTAACTAAAAACAGAGATATTTTGCTTTCACTTTTATTTCTATCGATCCCTTTTATGAATTGTATTTTTGCTTGCGTTATGGCTGCAATATTGCCTTGCAATGCAAAACATAATTTGAACTCGACTGTATATTTCTTTCATTGTAAATACTTGTCACGAATGATTAAGATTTGTTAATTTTCGGATTATCTTTCAGATCAATGAGAGAGGAAGACTACGAAAGAATGCCAGCCCAAGTGAGACGTGGATTCCGGGATGTGGCTTGGTCCCTTCAAGAGAAGCAACAACAACCACAAGAGATCCCAGGAAAGAAGTGGATACCAGCAATGGCGTGGTCTATATGTTTACATGTATTTCATTAGGACTACTTATGACAAATGATTAACTTTGTTTTAATTTTCAGGTTACCTCAGCTCCAGAAGAGAAGAACGAAGAGGAAACAGGAAGAGGAAACAGGAAGAGGAAACAGGAAGAAGAAACAGGAAGAAGAAACAGGAAGAGGAAACAGGAAGAGGAAACAGGAAGAAGAAACAAGGACAGAAACCAAAGTGGCATGTGGATTTCATCAAAAACGGCTGGGTCTGTATAATTTTACCCTGTTGGGCTTCCAGGGAGTGACATGGTGTCACTTAAATAGTATTGGGCCTCAGTAACTAAATACTTCTCGTACAAAGCAACTAAAACAGAGATATTTTGCTTTCACTTTCATTTATATCGATCCCTTTTATGAATTGTATTTTTGCTTGCGTTATGGCTGAAATATTGCCTTGCAATGGAAAACATAATTTCAACTCGACTGTATATTACTTTCATTGTAAATACTTGTCACAAATGATTAAGATTTGTTAATTTTCCGATTATCTTTCAGATCAAGGAGAGAGGAAGAATGCCAGCCCAAGTGAGACGTGGATTCCGGGATGTGGTTTGGTCCCTTCCAGAGAAGCAACAACAACCACAAGAGATCCCAGGAAAGATCCCCATTGATGTCAGTGAGTAACATGGTGTCACTTAAATAGTATTGGGCCTCAGTAACTCAATACTTGTCGTACAAAGCAACTTAAATAGAGATATTTTGCTTTCACTTCTATTTCTATCGATCCATTTTATGAATTGTATTTTTGCTTGCGTCATGGCTGAAATTTGCCTTGCAACGGAAAACATAGTTTCAACCAAACTGTATATTTCTTTCATTGTAAATACTTGTCACAAATGATTAAGATTTGTTAATTTTCGGATTATCTTTCAGGTCAAGAAAAAAAGAAGACGGAGGAAAGAAGAAAGGAACGCGACAAAAGAATGCCACCCCAAGTGAGATGTGGATGTCGGGATGTGGTTTGGTCCTTTCAGGAGAAGTAACAACAATCAGAAGAGATCCTAAAAAAAGAACTGGATTCCAGCCAATGGCGTGGTCTGTATATTTACATGTATTTCATTTTTTTTGAGTGGGTGTTTACATGTACATGTACTACTAACACACTAACTTGGGGCCCATGAGAGCAGGGTACACGTCCCGGGTCCTGTGTGCATTTATTATGCAGCTGATGCTCTCAAGATTTCAGTTCACTTTTTGTTGGCGTAATTCTTTATTGATATCGGATATAAACTTAGTTTTCCCAACATTTCGTCAGTAAGATTTGGGTTTATAATAAATAAAAGAGCATTGTTTACTCATGTTTGGTTCACTTTGCAGTAACACAGAGAGAGAGATACGGAGTTAAGCGACGGTGTTATACATTGCCAGGGTAATATTTGAGCCATAATACTACATGTGCCATGTCTACACTGAGGGGAAACATTCTATGAAAGGTATACTGACCGGAAGTAAGTTCATGGATCCGACGTTAATTGCCTTGCATCAAATTATGTCCTGGCTAGCATACTAAGTGACGTCACATCAATCCTCAGAAGTCCCACTGGGTTCAAATACTCAAAACTTCACTGCTGTTACTCAGGGCATTTTGTCACAGTCAATGCTGCTGATGAAACATAGACAATTGAATAATATTTTTGTAAATCATTGCTACAATTTTGAAGGTCTGACAAGTTTTCTTTGATGTGTGCCCATTGAAACATGAGAAGATACGCGTAGAAGAGACTTGGAATCCTCGTAATTAAGCCCCGCCGTCTTTTAACCCATGGCAACAAAACAAAATTAGTTATCACCCTTACTGAACGCGCCATTTAATGCAATGCGGACGTTGATATTTATGCAGTTTTAAGTGCGGTTCATTTGAGTGAGGGGTTTCACATTTACAAAGGGTGACAGTTTGAAAACAAGCTGTGACTTTTTGAATGCTTACGATCGTCATGCTGTGTTTGTAGAGTGTAATAACATCATTGTGGGTCATGTTTCTTTAACATTCGGCTTCTTTAAATGGTATTGCTCGAGAGTGTTTGATGTGTTTTAGGAACGCATTTACGTCATAAAAAATGTGTTGAGAATATGTTACTAGTTAGCTGTGTACATATTTCAAAATTAAGCCCTAGGCTTAATTTCGTTTCAGATGTTCTCTCGTTAAAAGGCATCAGTTTCGTTATTAAGCCCTGGGCTTAAATACGAGGAATAATCGGTAATTGTGACCTGTTGTTAAGGATTTAAGACCCATTCCTACACGAAAGTATACTACTTGATGAAAGGTTTAGGGTCACACATATCGTCATAATATTTTATTAAAGTTGGATATGTGGTCAAAGTCATTGTTTTCTTTTCAGAAAAACAACCTTTGGAATGATAAATATACATAAAATTATGAACATACGACGAATAATGGACAAAAGATACAGCACGGTTGTTGGTTAATAACCTTTTGAAAAGCCGTCTGTAAATATTTTACCCCCGGGTGAAATATTATCCATTTGAATTTTCCTGCTAATCTTCAAAGTTTCCTGAACCTAGGTGAACGTGGTACGTGACCACAAGCGTTATTTAATTGGGCAAACACTTATAGAATATCTGATCGATAGTTTATGTTATTTATTTCACACAGGACGCACCGACCATTTGGCCTTGGGAACACGTATCCAACTTTCTGAAATCCAGTGCATCTGAAATTCACATTATAACTGTTAACATACATATCGCATGTTTAAAATAACAATTATGAACAACAGTGCAAATACTGTCACTACCCATACATCATTAATTTCAGATTTTGAGGAACAATCAACATGAAGGTAAACCTTCAAACAGCCAAATTGATTATGTCAGTTTGTGCTTATATCAGGTTTGACTTAGCTTTTTTGAGTATCTCACTGTTCCACGTCGATGGCATGGGTTCATCGGACCGGAGACGTCGGGAAATTATGCAATATTGAACATGGATTTTCACCCTTTTTGAAAAAAAAGTGTACAAAACAATATTTAAAGAAGCACCAGTACTTCCAGTGTACCAAACGAAAAATATACCATAGGTAACTTTATACAGGAAAAGGAAATATAAGCCATATTTTGAAATAATATACATGTAGGTTCTTTAAGAGGCAGTTTTTACTGTTTAGGCCTAAAAAAAAGTCTTTTGTTTCTGGTCTCGGCGCTCATCAATCTCGACTCCCCGCGTCACCTCTTTTTTCCCAGGATATTAATTGCCAAGGGCAGGTAACTCTAAACTCTGTTTTTGTACACATATACGCATCTACAATAGGTACAGATTTAAGCTTGGCTGCAAAAGTAATGGCTTTAATAATCAAACATTATATATCACAAATTAAAAAACATAATTCTGTATGAAGGAGATTTATGCGAAGTTTTAATTTTTCTAGGATGGTAGACATTAACATAAAGTTAATGTATGCCAAGTTCCAAAATTGTCCAACTGTGCCTACGGGGGTAACCGAGCCCGTGCAAATTGGATTTTATCAGGACTCTTTATGCTGGTGACAAGTTTCGGGTCATTAGGTGGAAAACCCATGAACCCGAATGAACCATCTTTGGAAATATTTGACATCATCATCGTAAGTTTAATAGTGTAGGAGATATGGGGGTCCATATATTGGATTTTGGTGGACTGTAGGAAGGTAACTATTAAGGATAGATCGAATGTGTTCCAGAATCCAAAACTACACCTAAAGTTTTTTGAGAATGCCAATTTTGGTCACTGTAGCACTTATGGAAGTGGGAGAAAAAACACAAGGAACATGGGGAAAATGACTAAAATTTCCGAATGCTGTTCTTCATATCTCTTGATATATATACAATAACATATAATTTTTTACAATTTTTTTCTGCAACGGTCGGGTTCATCGACTGGTCCACTTGGCATAGAATGACCCATAATATGAACTTCGAATTAAAATTGCACAAATAATACTTCAGTCAAAATCCTGGGTTATTGTACTATTGCAAAGTATTTTGACGAACAATACCTTTATTTTGCACGACACATTGAGTCCCTTATAAAAGATTGGTACGTGAACTTATGCACACGAATCGTTGAGTAACTATATAACTGTATAACTATAATAAGATCAAATTTCTCGAAATCGCTTGGAACTTTTGCACACTTCATGAGAATGTTACTTGCGAGACATTTACTAGATTGTTTTTTAAATTTCAAACAGTTTTGAAGTTCTATTTTTAGAAGCTGTTGCCAGGGATGCAGAAGGAATTGGGTCATTTAAAAAAAATTCATCTAGCATTTGTGCGCATTAATGCGCAGAATAATTGTGTAAATTTTCAGAATTTTCGGATTTTATTTGCAAATACAATTTCATTTTTTTGGTGGGGAGGGGGAAGTATGTTACTTTAGCACTATGTACAATCGAAAGATGAAATGACACACATTTCATTCAACGAATATGGGAGATGAATTATCTTAAGAAGTTAGAAATTCTACGTCAACATTTTCCTTGTTTATTCAGTTAAAATGTAAGACCCATTTAGATGTGGCAACGCCGGCCTTACAGCATCTTGGGACATCTTACAACATCATGCGAAAATCGAACAGCATCTTAGGGTGCTTTACAGCATCTTTTGGGAATCGTCTAGTATTTTGGAACATTTTAAAGAATCTTGAGAGTGTTTCGGCATCTAAGGGGCATCTTACAGCACCTTGGGAGATGTCAGAGCATCTTTGGGGACCTGACAACATCTTGGGAGAATCTTACAGCATCCCGTGCTTGGGTTGGTCGTACATCATTCTCGGGCTCTTTACAGCATCTTGGAGGATTCTCACAGCTTTATATATATTTTTCTTGCTGCTAACTAGTGATCTGTTTGGTCTGAAGTCTTCAGATACAATATCATTTGTCGGGAAAACCAGTCTCAATGATTGTGTGTGATCCTGAACGTTATGTCTCAAGCGGTCGTAGAATGCCACTGTCCACTCCAGTTAGAAAAGATCCCGGCTTGATGCGGCAGTGGTTTTGAAAGATTGTCTCTCTGCGTTCGTACTGCTTAATTCTCTTAGAGGAAAAAAGCTATCTTTAAATGAAGATCTCTCATTTTTTTTGGTGTTTCTTAATAAAAGGCTGAAATTATCGTGTGTTATAAAGTCTGCACTGGCGTCGCCTTGGTCAAACGACTTTGCTCGTAACTAACTTGCCTCAGTCCACCCAGCTGAAATTGGGTACCTGGTCGAAAAGTGAAGGTTATATCAGACTTAACCTTCTAGCACCTAACAGTTCG
>JAUELE010242653.1:0-11290 GCA_031471655.1 Diodora aspera | reverse complement strand
TGTGTATGAACATCTGGTTTAAAGCCGGGCATTTAATGTCAGAAAACAATCCACGTGTCCCAGTGTTTCCTGTATTTACATGGAATTTCAAGACACAACCTTGACCCAGCGACTGGAAAAGACGCTGCTTATGAGGGACAAATCGGTGACATCATCGCTTACAAGTAAAATGATGACACTGAGCGCTTTGAAGTCCAATGTGCACATATTTAGGTCATTATGACCATCACTCAGTTTCTTGTGAAAAAATGTGTTGGATCTTGCAGTATATAAAATATGATGTCACAATGTGTAACATGCTGGGACTTGCAGTATATAAAATATGACGTCACCAATGTGTAATATGTTTGGACTTGCAATATAGTAACTATGACGTCGCCAATGTGTAACATGTTGAGACTAGCGGTATTTAAAATATGACGTCACCAGTGTGTAATATGTTGTGACTTTCAGTGTATAAAATATGACGTCACAATGTGTGTAATATGTTGAGACTAGCGGTATATACAATATGACGTCACCAATGTGTAATAATATGTTGAGACTAGCGGTATATACAATATGGCGTCATCAATGTGTAATATGCTGGGACTTTCGGTGTATAGAATATGACCTCACCCGTGTGTAATATGTTGGGACTTGCAGTATATAAAATATGACGTCACCAATGTGTAATATGTTGAGACCTGCAGTATATAAAATAATATGACGTCACCAATGTGTAAGATGTTTGGACTTTCAATATAATAATAATTATTAAATATGACGTCACCAGTGTGTAATATGTTGGGACTTGCAGTATTTAAAATATGACGTCATCAATGTGTAACATGTTGAGACCGGCAGTATGTAAAATATAACGTCACCAATGTGTAATATGTTGAGACTAGACGTATGTATAAAATATGACGTCACCAATGTGTAATAAATTGGGGCGATCAGTATGTAAAATATGACGTGACGAAAGAGAAATTAACACAACGCATCTGTAGTTTACGTTCCAACCAAAGAGACGTTGGGCAATCAAGTACACAGGAACAATTTCAGTTCGTTGCGAAATTGATACGATGTAAAAATTATATTTGGAATCATAAGAATGTTTCCTATTTTCAGTGGTAAAAGCTGCAGTTAACCTTGCCAGAAACAAACCAGCCTCAAGCAGCAGTGTAGACAGACAGTACGGAGGAGGTCCACCTGGACTTGCTGTAGATGGTGATCTCAATACTCTGATCCGTACGTTAGAGTACAAACCGTACGCCTGGTGGAGAGTGGACCTACAGACACAAGTGACAAATGCGACAATAATTGTCTACTTAAGAACATCGTGTAAGTCAAATAGTAAAACTTATCTTTCTTCAGTGTAACTACAGAAATGGTTATGTATATATGTTCAGGAAATAGCTTCATTATTAATGTTACCATCGTTGTATGTTGGACACAAACTTTGTAAGGCGTTTTAGCCTGATTACATTGACAAAAGTAATGAAAGAAAAAAAACGAGCGA
Organism: Diodora aspera; assembly: GCA_031471655.1. Taxonomy (NCBI): domain Eukaryota; kingdom Metazoa; phylum Mollusca; class Gastropoda; order Lepetellida; family Fissurellidae; genus Diodora; species Diodora aspera. Next base: position 9,786 of record JAUELE010242653.1, on the reverse strand, counting down.
CCCGTATCAGCACAAAATTTATGCCTGTTTTGTACAAAAAGACCCAATGTATTGCTTTGTTTTTAATTAGTTGAAATAATGATGCAGAATCATTAAAATTAGTTGATTGAAAGTACAATTACGGAAAATGTCATGAAACTGACCAATAAGTTCATTGGGTCAAGTTTTCTATTTGATCACCAGATACACACAAGATATATTCATCAATAATTCAATCTCATGAGCGCATGCCAGATACAATAGCTCGTTGACCAACATTCGCTATAAAATATATACATCAACATTAATGCGATTTTATTAAATCTCTGTACTTACATACGAGAGTAGTTGAGACTGAAAACAACGAAAGGTAAAGTTCATGCAATCAGGTCATAATTCAGTCTCAAAAATAATAATCTAACAGTGACTGATATATATATTTGAGTTTCGCATTTATTAAATGTTGACTGATAGGAGAAAGCTATTATTTTCATTTCGGAAGATATCAAGAGTACACTTTATTTAGAGTGCCTTCAACTTTCGCAACTTTCCCTGCTATCTTCCGTCAATTAGATGCATGCTTGTCGACTTCAGGAAACGTTACAATAGTATACTTAAGCGTATACAATAGTGCATTTCAACAACCGTTTCGTTAGCAAGAGCAATCATTGATCCTGAAAGAAACCACACTGGTGTCAACAGGTCAGTACACTTTAGTTGAACCCAGGGCCCGTATGCATGAGCTGGTAGTAGCCAACGTCGGAAGTAGGCGCCCACGCATCCCGTAGAGCTCAACCTATAATTACTTCGGACGTTGCCACTTAGTTCCGCGCTACGGGCTTACTACCAGCTCATGCATACGGGCCCAGAACGTTCACCGGTATGCCAACTAGGCTAATTATAGATGCGACGCGTATTCTACCCAGGGGTCTCAACATGATTCTACCGGATGCAATAAGGAAACGCGGAAAAATAGTACAGTTAATTCATACGCTACATTAAAATTGTTTTAGACAATGCTGTTGAGATTTACATTTAACTTTAAACTGATTTAGCATATTTCATACTGTACAAATAATTTGGGAAAAGTATCCCTCGATAGATAGGTGAAATAACAGGGAACACTCGATTGGTGTAAGGGAGACAATACGTGTCGAACAATTAACCAGTTTGATTGGGAAATCGGAAAGTGAAATGTATATGATGTTGTTGGTATATTTCGCAAATGTCATTAATAACATGATAAAATGTCGTTTTTGTTGACAAGATAAATAACATGAACTAAAACAAAAACAAATAAAATCCCCAGAAAAAAGCAAATGTTTTGGCTTAAATCATGTTCATAACTATGAAACATAAACAACTGCAGACTAAGCGAATAAGCTTGAATGTTTTGCACACTACATGAGAGTGTCATTTCGAAAATAAATACTAAATCTTTGTTTAAAGAAAACAACAAATAGTTTTTAAGTTCTATTTTTAGAATATGTTGCCATGGACACCGAAGGAATGGGTTAATTAGCTCGCCCTTTTAAAGTTTTTATTTTGCTGTGTTAGCACAAAATCAGCCCCCAAACTATTGTGAAAAATCGTGAAATAGGCTGAAATTGCACCATTTTGTATGATAATGTTTTAAATTTGCCCCAGACCTCTCTAGAACATGCATATCTTTCCTGACTTATGTTGTCAGTCTTGTAAACAGCATTGCCCTGAAGGCGAGTTCAGTGTATGACAACCACAGGGAAATAGTCTTCTCAGCAGCATTGCCCTGAAGTTGGGTTTAGTGTATGACAACCACAGCGAAATAGTCTTGTAAACAGGTTTGCCCTGAAGGTGAGTTCAGTGTATGACAACCACAGGGAAATAGTCTTGTAAACAGCATTGCCCTGAAGGCGAGTTCAGTTGATGAGAAGCAAAGGAAAATAGTCAGTCTATCCAGAAAATGGGAAAAAAACCATTGATTAACCTATATTCATGTCAAATAGCCAGTGATGTAACTAAACATAGAATCATTTCAAGATATTGCAGTCTTCGTTTCGGAGTTTATAAATGAAATGTTTTTGCTTATTATACAGAATACGGCAAAGCAGAGTGTGAAGAACACAAGTACTATGACATCAACGTGGATAACTGTGACTCATGCTCTGCCATATGTGATGAGCACAAGATACAGGGCACCACAGACCAATGCGAAAAGTACTGCCCAGGTGGGTGATCAGAAATTTAATACAAAATGTCAAGGAAACTAATCTTCATTTTACTCATTGATACTTCTCTTTGTTTTTAACCTGCTGCTAGGAAAGGAAATGGAAACCTGGAGGAAAACTACTTACATACGTTCATATGTATAAGAGTTAATGTACAGCAGTTTGAAGAAGGTGACAAGCTGAAAGTTCTAGCTGGTTGAAATATACATCTGGGAATATGACCAACTTTGATTATTCTTCTAATATATATAATTTATATTATAGTTGGATAAATGGTCAAACTTAATGTTTTCTTTTAAAAGCAACCTTAAGAACGATAAATATACATATAATTGTGTACATACCCAGAATAATACTTAAAGATATAGCATGTTTTCAAGTTTTACAGCTTCTTGAATATTCTAATTTCTTTTAGGACCCCCGGATAACAAACTAAATAAAAAAAGCATTCCGAACTTGAAAATATTCGTAAACCTTTCACTTGCGAATACGTTACACTTGCAAATGAATGCAATCGATTCATATCTGGAAAGCATTCAGACATCGACAGAACACTTCTTGGAAAACTCTCAGAGAATGGTTTGGAATGAGGCTGGCTATTTGAAAGTAGAAAATAAATCCTTCTGCATCTGCCGGGACAGAGGGAACACGGTGTTGTTTAATGAGGCATATACTTTTCCAATGTATGATTTACAGTTTGTGTTATTTATTTCACACAGATAGCACCAGATCTATATCGTGTTCGGGAACATGTATTCAACTTTAAGCCTTTCTAATTTTAAGCTTTTGTTATGGCAGTGTATGAAAGAACCATGCAGAACGTTCGTCAAAATGGAAATGATGAACGAAATCTTGGCCTGGTGATTGGTGTCCCTTTGACTGTTGGGCTGGTATTAGGTGGGCTGGTATTGGTTGTTCTGGTAGCTGTTGGAGTTTGGTTCTGGAGGAGATCGCAGACACTTCCCAGACAATCAGTCAACGACACGATGACCGATCAAGGAGTTCATGAAACTGAATGTTCCTCAGACTGCACGGAACGATGTGTTGTTCCAGTCACTTGTACTGAAGGTATGTCTTTACCAGGAATATGTGTTGCATCAGCCATGTCCTTGCACAAAGATTACAGAAGTAATTTGAAAGTATACGACTGGTGATTGTCTTTGCCCACCAGCTCCCACCCTGAATTAACTTCATTAATTGACCCTCAACCCCTGTTTGTTGCTATTTTCTGTAGAACTATGAATAATTGTATGTATAAAGTTCTCATTTGTAATCATCGTTGTTCTATATTTCAGACAGCAATGATGTTGATAACAATAAAGAGAAACTGCTGGCTCTGAGGATGCTATGACTTACACCCTGGGAGGGCGATATTGTATTTAAGGAATTATTATTAAATTTTGTATTTAAGGAATTTTTATTAAATATTGTATTTAAGAAATTTAAGCAATTATTATTATTAAATATTATAATTAAGGAATTATTATTATCAAATATTGTATTTAAGGAATTAAATATTAAATATCATATTGAAGAAATTATTATTAAATGTTATATTTACGGAATTATTATTTAATATTATATTGAAGAAATTATTATTAAATGTTATATTTACGGAATTATTATTTAACAACAAATTAAAGAATTATTATTAAAAAGGTCAGGTCAGAGGTCAGGTCAGAGCTTACGTAGTCTCTGCTACAGTATGACAGTACACTGTACGACCTGCGCCTGTCTCCGCTGCCTTGTGGGTTACCCCTTGGGTGGAGAAAGGCTATGGGAGTAAACCCAGACACAAAATCCTGCAGTTGCATACTGCATAAAGGGCATTGCCACAGAGCACTGCTTGTGGTTCTGGCCATATGCTGCGACTTGCCATCTACTGTCCAGTCGTCTGTGTCTCCTATGAGCACACCTGTCTTACCTCGGTTTGCCCTGGACTTGTGGAGGCAGGTGGAGAGAGCTACTCAGGCTCTGTGCAAACAACAGTGACTCGCCTATGCGCATGGCACTAGCTAGCGCCTACCCTCCTCAAAACATGACATATGACCTACCTGTAAAAAGACCCATTCTCCACTTTTCACTGCGTTTGCAATCAACTTTTCGGCCACTGGACCCTGGCCTTGTCCGAGAGAAATGGACTGGATTCTGGAAAAATCGACATTACATATCAACAATGACATTAATGTTAACGTTGACATTAGAGATTAGCAATGACATCAATGTTAACATTGAAATTATAGATTAACATTACACTGACATTGTTGTTACAAATTGGACATTAAAATTTACAAAGACATTGGATGCCAACACAAATATTAGACAACAACATTACACCCATAAATGCCATTAAACATTACATAAAGGCAGGTATAATAGACTTTCTCTACTGATCTTGACGTCAGACCTTAACATCAAGAATGGCATTAATTATTGAACAAGAATGTTAAAGATTTACATCAATCAATTGAGTCGCCTTTTCAAATATATATATTGCTGTTTTAAAAATATTAAAAATTGCTGTTTTCATTGATACTAACATAAACACTAACATATCAATACTGCCTGCGTTATTTATAACTTCAGTGTTTATGAAGGAAGCTTACCTGTCAGTGTACCCATGATCCTTTGCAAACCTCAGGAAAGCTCCCATGGGATCTGACCCAGTGCTGAGTACGAACACCAGCGGGGTTACCTTGTTCATGTCATCGTAGAGCTCCGCTAGACCCACCGGCGGACTCTCTACAAATGGCTGCCCCAGGTTCTCTCGTACAAAGTCGGTGATTGCAAACACAGTCTGCAACACAGAGCACATCACTGTCAAATACTGGCACAAGAACCCAACACCCAAAAAGTAGCAAAACAGAGCACAACACTTTCACATGCTAGCACAACAGAACATTAACAAGAACATCTGGAATAGGTACGCAACCATCACATTAATTTTCGAATTTAAACTTTTTATAGTAATCAAGTGTCCAAAATCACGATTTCTGAACCTCTGACTCGTTTTTCTCTACACTGTGTGTGTAACCATGACTAAAAGCTACTTCAATTTACTATCTTGCATTTTATCAATACCTGTAGAAAGAAGCTGATGCCACATGATACTTTGTTTTGCAATGTGGCTCTCAGAAATATGGTTCTTTGGGACCCACCTGATCTACATTAGGAACCACAGATCTGAAAATAGTATCAAAAATATGCAAATATTTCAAAACTTTGAACATATCCTTAAGAACCTACTTTTTCTTCCTTGAATGCTTTGATAAACGTCAGCTTCTGGAAACTTGTCAGTCTGATGTTCCAGTGACCTTTGACCTTGCCATCATCTGCCGTCTGCTCCTCTGTGCCACCAGCTTCCTGGATGTTTGCCGGCGGTGCTGGTTCCTCTGGCAAAGGGTCATAGCCATCATCTGTCTCCGGGTTCAATCGAACCTGCATTTTAATTATAGTTTTAATGAGCTAACTGGTATTGTGCATCAACTCTCGTGGTCAAACTTTTAGTTAACATTGAGTTGTTTCCGTGTTTCTAGCCATAACACTAGATATGCAACTTTCACACGATGGAAGCCGACAAACCGAAAATAGATTTGAATTTGGAAGGTACAAGTTCTTTTACCTCAATACTGCCCAACTGGACCCACACTGGAGTTTTGGTGAGGTCAGTGTGAAGGCCGCGGAACGCAGGAACTGTCTCACTCAGGTCATACGCAGAATTCCACACAGCTCGGCTCAGCCACGGTTTGTCCGGTTTAGGTGGACGTTCCTGAAAGACATGAAAAGATGGTTGTATGAAAAATGTCATCTTTGTCAGCTGACTGGTTTCTATTTTACAGCAACCTCCAGAACTACTGACCTCGCTTCAGGGGAAACAGATCAAACTACCCAATCAAGTTTGAAGCAAGTTCAGCAAAACTTTATTTCTGTTCTGTAAGGAATCTCAGCAGAGTAAAGCAAGGGCTTCAGGGCCTGCAATCCAGGGGCCTTCACCAGCTGGAGGGCCTCCAGATATTAAGAGAAATGCTTTTGGGGTGTTTTTTTTGCTTATTGGACTTTGAAAACATGAGCCTACTGGGGGCCTTAAAGTACACTAGGTTGGTATAAATCTTTATCCAGCTCTGAATCTCCAGACAATCTTAGAAGTCAGAATTTGAGATGATTGAAAGTTGTGAAAAGGAGTTTCAATGCCAGGATTGTCTTGTGGAACATGACTACGATTCAAACTTGCTTTCAAATACATGTAATCTTTAATCTTTAAAATCCTATACTGTAAGGCTGATCTTGGATATATCATGCAGGATGGAAGTGCAATTTATCAGAGAGGAATCTGTTAAGCTAGGATTTCATTTATGTGGCTGTATTCTGTTTCACAATCACTTTTGTAAACCAACCCAGCTGCCACATTTCACTTCCTTTCTAAAGTCTGCCATGCGATCTAGTCACATGAATCAATATACCTTGATTGATTGATTGAAATTTACTATGTTTGCAGCCTCAGCCTCAGTCACAGCCTCACATAGGAAATCATCCAACAGTTTTTGAACTATTTTGTTTGAAACAGAAACATTAATGGAAGACTAGCTTCACATTGCAAGCAGGCTTGGTGCACCTGAGCACTACAAGGGATCCGAAGAACAAAGGTCTCATACCCGATCCATGCCTGCGGCGCCACGCAAGAAGAAGTTCCATCCGGCGACTGTGATGATCTTGGAGGTCTTCAGTATCTCTCCACACAACATGAATGAGAACACGAGCTTGTCTTTCTCAAACAGAGCCCTGAAAAATTAACAACAGGTCAAATTTATCTGCCAAAACAATGATATTAAATTTAGGCTGCCTTTGCGACATATATATTTTTGTCATTCTGTCTTGATTCATGGGAATTCACGTGGATCTGGTTTATATTTGCTAATTCTGTCAACCTGGTCAACTATTCTTACACGGTTACTCAATATCTACATAATTATATATAATGAATAATGAATAAAGTCACAAACAACACATCTCCTTGTCATATCTTTTCAATAAATTTCCAAGGGCGGGATTGGCCAAATACTATCCTGTTATTTGGCCAGTTCTGCCAAAGTCATATTTCATCAATTTTGCCTTCTTTAATTTGGGCGGAATGGGCCAAAGATGGAACTGGCTATCCCCCGAGAAATGAGGGTCAAAGTAAGACATGCAATTCTTTTAAACTTAAACGCGGCTAGCTCCTACCTGGCAACATTCTTATAGATACACATGGTTGACTCATCCAGACAGGTTTGCAGACGTTTATCCAGGTTGTCAGATTTCTCACTTGTCTCAATCGTATTATTAAACAGCTGGAAAACAAGCAAATAGAATGAATGAGTGGCTGAGTAAGAGAGAGAGTGAGTGAGTGATTTTGAATTTAACATGACTTTCAGCTCGGACTCATGTCATGGGAGCGGGGAGTGGAGATCATCAAACTAACCACCCATAACCAACCAAACCAACTGCGGTTTCAGGAATTATCAAACTACTCAAACCAAACCAACTGCGGTTTCAGGAATGATCAAACTACTCAAACCAAACCAACTGTCGTTTCAGGAATGATCAAACTACTCAAACCAAACCAACTGTGGTTTCAGGAATTATCAAACCACTCAAACCAAACCAACTGCGGTTTCAGGAATGATCAAACCACCCAAACCAAACCAACTGTGGTTTCAGGAATGATCAAACCACCCAAACCAAACCAACTGTGGTTTCTGGAATGATCAAACCACCCAAACTAAACCAACTGTGGTTTCAGGAATAATCCATCACCCAAACCGACTGTGGTTTCTGGAATGATCAAACCACCCAAACTAAACCAACTGTGGTTTCAGGAATGATCAAACCACCCAAACCAAACCAACTGTGGATTCAGGAATGTTTAAACTACTCAAACCAACTGCGGTTTTAGGAATGATCAAACCACCCAAACCAAACCAACTGTGGTTTCAGGAATGATCAAACTACTCAAACCAACTGTGGTTTCAGGAATGATCAAACCACCCAAACTAAACCAACTGTGGTTTCAGGAATGATCAAACCACCCAAAACTTAATGTTGGTTTTTGTGAACGGGACAGAACCACCCAAAACTAAACTGAAACCAAAAACTCCAAAAAGCTGAATTTGGTAAATCACAGGTTTGAGAAGTACTGGTATCATCAGATTTAATACAATACAGACAAATCCATGGTTGCTGCAAGCCACCAATATGAACCCAAGTTAAGTGTTTCTGGGCAGTCTCAAAATGTGATGTTCAAAGTGTACAGTCTGGGAGATTTCAATTTAACTAGCTTCTCTGATAATCATATAAACCTTAATAACCCTGTTTTAAGCTCTTGAAACAAACTTAAAAATGATTGGTTGCTCACCTGTTTGAAATATTTGAGTGAGAACTGGTACATGGGGTCGACCCCACCCATGTCAGCTACAACGAAGTACATGACAGAGCCTCTCTCAGCTACAGTACGATACTTCTCTCGAGCTGTGGTTATCATTTGCTCTGTCTTCTCTGCTTCTCGCAGTCTCTGTGTGATGACGCCTGATGTTACCTGGAAAATGAAGAAGATATGAAGAAGTGAAGTGAAGAGGTTTTGACACATGCTCTTGGTGTACAGAGACATTATTATTACGACAGCAATTGTGACAATGCACATGCCACAACATCTCAACTCACTGGGGAGTATACAAAGGTCAGAGACACACACAGAGCACTTACATGAGAAGTTGAGCAATGTTTAGACCTGCCAGTAGTTGGATAGATGTCCAGGCTCACGTCGCAAAGCTCTCAGGCCTTCAAGAGTTCAAACTCCCTGCCTCACATTGAGACATTGATGTCAAAATGATGTCATATTAATGTCACAATGTCAGTGGTGTCACCTTGGGCAAGTGACTTTACTGATAACTGCCTCAGTCGACTCAGCTGAAACTGGGTACTGGTCCTCCATCAGGAGTGTTGTTATCCTTCTAGTGCCCAGAGGCTGCTTGGGTTAAACCAGGGTAATAATGCATGGAGCACTTACCTGAATACAGCCCGATACATACATTATTTTTCAGACAGAGGATAATAGTCTATAGACAAACTCATCTGTAGACTCACCTTAGACTCGTTGAGTGTATTGACGAGTTCTTCATTATCCAAAATGTTTCCTTCAGACTCAAACAACAGCTTCAAGATTCGATCCTCGATCGCCTTCAGCTGATTCTTGTCTGCATTGATCCTCACGATCAGCTGGTTCCGCTGTTCCTCCAGATCCGGTCTCTCCAGTCGGACTACATCACTGTGAAAAGACAGAATTAATTAGTAAACTGCAGCTTGTTTCATGTGAATAATAATTTCTAGCTTTGACTAATCTACAAAGAAGAAAATTTGACACAAACTGTTTAAAGCTGACACTAGAAAGAGAACCATGGCTGCTACATGGCTGAAATCTCATCATAATCTACATCTCATCTCTGGCCTCCAATCACCAGCTCTCTTAATGAGTCCCTCCCTAATGCACTGCCAGCTACCCATCAGAGAAAACTTCCCCAATCCCTCCCCCAATGCACTGCCAGCTACCCATCAGAGAATTGCTCTG
>JAUELE010242652.1:0-19899 GCA_031471655.1 Diodora aspera | reverse complement strand
GGGGGGAGGTTGTTTGGACTCGCCCTTTAATATTTTTGTTTGTTATGTTAACAGCAAACCAACCCCTAAAATGTTACGAAAACTCGTGCCATATACCGAGAATGCACCATTTTGCATGTTCATCTTTCAAAGTATTCCAGGGAAAATTATATCGTTCATCAATTATGTTGTGCCCTGGACCCTGTCCTGCAACAATGAAGTGGTGTTCACTACTAACTTATTTCACAACATCCAGAGATCAAGCTTTCAGTCTCGGTCTTTGATTTTGAATAGAAACACACTCAATATCACATGTGTCACTTTAACCCAAGGCGGGTGGGAATAGATAGGGGCTTCCCCTCTCCCGTCATCAGTTCAGAATGAAAGCACATGCTACAGTGCTAAAAGTGTTTCCCAAACATTTTTCAGGAAGGGCGATCAAATTATTCTGAACACCTCTGTTCATTTTATTTCAGATGTCCTGATAGCTTCCAATAAGTGGCGGGTATGTGATGTACGTATCTGTCAGCATCTCCTCCAGAAGTGAGTGAAACGATGTTTAACGTCGTTGTAGGCAATATTTCAGTCATAGCGCGACGATAACCGTATATGTATACCAAATAAGCAAAAGGCCAGATAAAACCTGTCAACTAAGAACAGTAAAAATCTTACTATACAACTATATCTCAGAGAAGGAATAAAATCAAGCTCATATCAACCAAAAGTCCAAACTCTTTTTCAGTGGACATACATGTATCACAGTTTATTTAAAGTCCAATGTCTCTCAGAAAAGGCTAAATGAGGTGGTTGCCAATTTTGTTAAAAAAAACCCTGAAAGGTCAGTTGCAAACTAAAGCGTATTCCTTGCAGGAGCAAAACCCAGTAAAATAATTATGCTTAAAGGACACCTGACACGCCCGGGCGCTTATTAGAGGAAATACGGTAGGCTATTGTTAGAGGATGGACTTTTTGCGGTAGACCTATATACATATTCCAGAATGTGCAAATCATTTCTCGGACCCCCGAGGACTGTAGAAATCCCGCACTTGAACCGGGAATCCACGTATTTAAGCCCCGCCGTTTTTTAGCCCATGGGCTTAAATTAAAAAAAAAACAATTTTAGTGATCTATTTAATGTATTATGGACCTTGACATTATGCAACCCTAAGTGCAGTCAGGGGTTTTTACATTTACAAAACACACCCGAGTCCTAAAAGGGGTGATATTCTGAAAACAAGCTGTGACTTCTTGGATGCTTACGATCGTTACGTTGTGTTTGTAGAGTGTACTAACGTCATTGTGGGTCATGTTCCGAATGAGTTTCTTTAAAACTCGGCTTCTTTAAAGGTTATTGTTCAAGTTAACTTCTTTATTGCTGTTCGATGTGTTTTAGAAAAAAACATGTGCGTCATTAAAATGTGTTGAGAATAGGTTACATGTAAGCTGTGTACGTATTTCAAAATTAAGCCCTGGGCTTAATTTCTTTTAAAATTTTCTCTCGTTAAAAGGCCTCATTTTCGCTATTAAGCCCTGGGCTTAAATACCTAGATTCCCGGTATTAATGGTGAAGTGTTTTCAACAATCATTCCGCTAAGAATATCAGCTCTTCATCGTACAAGCAATGACCATGCAGAAGTCGAACATCCCTCAGACAAATGACTGGCGCAATGTTGTCTATTGAAATACATGATATTGAGATGTGATGTCAGCCATATTACTGCGGGGAACATACCGTTCCTGGAAGTTAAGCTCTCTACAAACTGACCAATGCGTTATTCGAACCCGCACCAATGGAAGAGAACAGATTACTTGGTCGGCAAGCCACTACGACGCTCTCCTATAGTCACTTCAAACTTCACTTAAATGTTGCGTACGTCATTTTGATTACACGGCAGATAAGACCTCTGTTATCCATGTAATTTCCAAATTCTGTTTATTAGTTGTCGGTGTCAAGAATAATATGGAACCAAGACGTTGTGGCACCACTGATGACTATTTAAACAAGTAATCCAAGCTAAAATTGGTTTTACATTTACGAGTATTTTTCTACGTATAGCTCTGTGCTTGTATTGTCCTAAGGCCACAGTACCAGCAGTGGAGAGTGGGCAACAAAACCCGCTGACACTGGAAACTAACTTGAACCAGAAGGTGGGAGGAACGATCGCCCATAGCAATGTATATTTTGGAATGTCTAAGCACCAAACCTAATGAGTTCCTTATCTCTGGGATGCCGATGACGTTTTGACCCCGGATCCCGACCCTGATCCCTTCAGGAGTTACCTTGGGGAATGTATACAAGTCTTCTGTGCTAATGTTGACTTGCTTACTGCGAAGTAGTCGACCTATTCACTTGTGACCAGTGTTGATGTATGATCGGATGAAGGATGGACATAAGCGTACCTCTGACATGGCGGCATGTTACTCCATCGAGACCAACGTCTCTGTACTAAACAAGGACATAAGCGTACCTCTGACATGGCGGCATGTTACTCCATCGAGACCAATATCTCTGTACCAAACAAACTAATGGCATGCCTTTACTGACATAATCTTTATATACTTGGTCTACATTTCGCACTTGCGCGGACTATACGTGCGCCTTGATAATCCATTAGTCATATATACGTGATTTCGTTTCAATTGATCCAAACAGACATATCAATATATATCAACATATAGAGAAGTCAGTAAAATACTGACATGCTTTAAAAGCAGATAACGAACTACAAAACAAAGTTGTTTTAGCAGATTAGCACCTCAATTTTATGTAGAGCTATATGCTACGTGTCAAGAGAAATCCTTACACTGTCATCAGACAAGTTGCCAAGTGTGTACACGGGGGAGGCGGAAGCGTTTTCAGAGGGGGCTACGATCCAAAGACATCAGGCAAGGGTTCGGAGTTCTGGGGGTCCCAGATCGTCGGAGGCGCGTTCTGAGCAATTTATAGTGAATAAAAGTGGGTGGAGGACTTAGCCCCCACACTGTAAAAATGAAGGGGTTCGAGCCCCCACCCCACTCATACTTTCGTTTCCCATGGCATGCCAAAAGATGTATAATTAACATTATGAGGAGAAATAAGCCTACAGGTGTAAAATCAACTTTTCCCTAGTCCTTAAACGACAGCCCCCACCCCATCGAGAAACTGAAGACAATATTTGATTCATTTCCCCTCGTAATCTGTGTTGCCTATGCATGCACAAAAGCATACCTCAAGAGCTTATCAGTATACTTCTGTTATACAAAGTAGTGTGATAAGCAAATTTAGGACCCCCACCCCCAAATTATTAACTTATAATGTCTAGACATCCGCCAAATGTCATTCTTAACGAGAAGGTTTTTCTGTCACACAGAGACACAGTTTACAGCATTGGGAGGTAGTCGGCCCATGGTTTATGATTTTATTGCGTAGCCATTAAAATCAGCAGGTTGAAGCATCTCTGCTCAAGTTTCAAATACAACTCAAAATCAACACTTGTGACGTGAAGAGGAAATCATTCAAACTAAATCTGTCAATCTCGCGTGGCTTTGAGTGGAGTTTTCGCCATTTCCGAGCCAAGAGGTCAAGAGAACTTGTCTCATTTGAGCAGCCAATAACATTAGAGATACAGACCACGTGACTGCCTTAAGTTCTTTACTGGTACGTAAACCTGTTCAGTGAAAATTTACGATTCGTTGATCTGCAGATGTATCAACTCTTCACAAGCGTTTATTATCTTTAACTGCTTTTATTAATAATATAAATGATATATGTCGGTATGATCTCAGTCAACTTTTATTGCTCCACGACAGACGGGTTCTCTTTTCAGCTGTCGCGCTTTGGCGTTCAACATAAAAAAGAAGCCGAAGTCTACAAAGAAATATCAGGAATTCTATCATGACATGAACTCAAGTTAAAAGCTATTATAAGGCGTGGATTTAAGGGTGGCCGATCTTGGGTGCACCCCTCCCCCTTAATCTGACAATCATAAGAAAAAGCTTGTAAATTGCCCCGTTAAATATATTGTCCTTGACTTTATTGATTAAGTAAACGCGGATAGACGCCAGAACACACCAAACCGTAATAATAACAATATGGTCACTTATATCGCGCCAAACTCCACACCACGAAGGAGCATGCTCAAAGCTCTCCACGTTATTACCCTGGTCATTCGAACAATGTACAATAAAGAGCATATCTTAGCTCCCCAGGGAGTATACAGCCCAAGTGTTAGGCGCTAGAAGGTTTACTTTCACAACTACCATCACATTCCGACCAGGTACCCAATTTCAACTGGGTAGACTGAGACAATTTACGAGTAAAGTCACTTGCCCAAGGTGACACCACTGACATAGTCAGAGTCTCAGTGCAAGGCGGGGGAGAACCCTTGAGGGCCTGGAAGCTTTCAACGCCAGCCGATCACCCATCCAACAACTCTCTGGGATCGATGGTGCTTAACTTCGCAAGCTCGTGACCTCCGTGCATTGCACGGGGCAAACTCACCTCACAACTCACCGTACACATATACATGTATATTGCTCTTTAAAAAATGTGTGAATCGTCGACCCTCGTTTACTCCCCCCCCCTCCCCCCCAGCCACTTTCAAATCCAAAATCGTGTATCCGCCCTCTGATTATATGTTAACGAAACTTGCAAATTATGTTGTGTTAGTTTCATACACAAATATTACATCGATTTCCTAAATAAAGGGCTGTTCGGCGAAATAGTCCATGCTAGAAAGATATTTGCATCTTCCGTACATTGTTAGTGCCGATCCTTAAAAGTTTTAACACAAGTTAAAACGAAAGTGAACGAAATACTTGATTGTCAGATTGGACAGTCCTCTAGAAGAAATTGACGCAATCTTGGACAACAGTCGAGCGAAAATCGGAAATTGGCTGGTCCAAATGAGACAATACATTTTGGTCGTTGCTGTCGTCGTTGTCGTCGTCGATGTCTTAAAGAGGAGGTATTACATCTATTCTGTGACAGCTGAGGAAATATTAGTGAAAACTTACAAACAGAAATAATGGGATTGTCATTGTCAGCATCGTATTGGTACTGTTGTTGTATTAATCGATTTCGTTGCCAATGCTGCCAGATATAAACCCCTTTTTCTGCATGAATGTTACACAACGTGTGAAAATAAATAAATCACTTGTCATTGCATGACACCTAATAATAGTATATTTGTTTATAAACAACAAAATACCTTTGACTGTTCCCTCTTTTTCTCGCTAATTTGTCTTCGTATCCCCGGAAGGGGATGTGCGCCATGGACTTATATGTCTTGATGCCTTGAAGTCCTCACTTCGTATCTCTGGAAGGGCATGCACGCCATGGACTTATATTTCATGGTGCCTTGATGCCCTCACTTCGTATCTCTGGAAGGGCATGCACGCCATGGACTTATATGTCATGGTGCCTTGATGTCCTTACTTCGTATCTCTGGAAGGGCAGGCATGCCATTGACTTATATGTCTTGGTGCCTTGATGTCCACACATCTTATCTCTGGAAGGGCAGGCATGCCATAGACGTACATGTACACGTCTCGGTGCTTTTGATGTCCTCACCTAGTATCTCTAACAGGGCATGCACGTCATGGGCTTATACGTATTGATGCATTGATGTCCTCACTTCGTATCTCTGGAAAGGCATGCATGCCATGGGCCGACACGTCTTGATGGCTTGAAGTCCTCACTTGGTATCTCTGGAAGGACAGGCATGCCATGGACGTACACGTATTGGTGCTTTGATGTCCTCACATCGTATCTCTGAAAGGGCATGCACGCTATGGACTTATACGTATTGGTGCCTTGATGTACACACTTCGTATCTCTAGAAGGACACATATCTAATGCGCCTTTTAATCTTCACTAACGTCGCCAGTATATGAAACTATCCATGTTGTCCAGGTGTATATTTACTTACATATCCTAATGTCCATAAAACTTCATTTGAATAGTTGCTATATAATGCTTAAAGACTTTCTCTTTGTACCAAAAGTATTGGATATGACTGAAAGATTGCCAAAAGCTACCTAAAGCGTCAGTTAATCATTGTCCTTGTTTCTGTTTGTGCTGTGATGTTTCTAGTTTTGTGTGATTTTCAAACTTTCGAAGAGCAAATTTTAAAATTAATATTGAAGCTCTATCTTGATAAACTCAACATTGCGTGGAAACATATAATATAGTATAATATAGATTGTAAATCCTGACCGAGAAACAAATCTGACTTCAATTTAGGTAAATCTGACTGCTGAGTATGCAGTCTCTGGAAGTGATGGTTTGACTGCCAGCGACAATAGGGCAGTAACATCCCAAGCATGGTTTAATCCATCAGCTAATCACATGGCTCGCACTCCACGACACTTCTCCACGGACGAGATGTCTGAGATCCATCACTCTATTAAGATCGATATTAAGAACGTATTCTGGGGCTATAAATTGCCTTGATTATGTAGACAATTCCTCCAATCTCGGCAAATCTGTCAGGTCGTTCGTTACCCCTGATATATCCAGTTTACAAGCGCTGGACCACCGATTGCTGGACTTGGTCCAGTTCCATGGACAGCCGCGGCAAGCGTTTAACTTTCATCTGTAATGGCTTCCACGTTGGTCTTACATTCTCAATCTGTATGTAATGCATGGTGCTGTCTTGTAGATAGAAATTCAGTTTGAACTGATTATGGCTGTAGCGTACATGCCTGCATATTCATCTTTCCATTCATTTATCCATCCATCCATCCATCAATCCATACATACACGTACATACATACATACATACACACCAACATTCATACATACATACATACATACATACTAGACTAACATTTAGTCCCAGAGATAAGCTTAATCTACAAAACTATGTTCATAATACCAAAATAGATTTAATAAAATCAGAAAAGGAACCCAGAGATATTCCTAATTTCTCGAGCCAGGCCCCATTTTCTTAGTATGCTCTAAGGTCTTGGAGACAGACTAACATACATACATACATACATACATACAACCCCTCCCGTACATACATACATACATACATACATACATACATACATGTACATACATACATATATACATACATACATACCACCTCGCGAGAGGTCTCAAATAGGCTACGCCTGATGACCAATCGTTTCGCTTTTTGAGTGAAATAAACATTGTTTAAACCATACATACCACACACTCACACACTATCCATATTTACTCGAGTCATGAACCGACCTGCTAATTACTGTTTATGATGCTTGTGTTTATGTCGGTACTAGTGACTCATGCGTAAGAATAGAAAGTCATGCATAACCCCAGACAAAACAATCAGTGAAATCGGAGATCCATAGATTTGGCCATGAACTAACATTGCATTCATGTGGCAAGGGTTCCTGCACGTGTCAGGGAATGTGAATTACCCGTTCTTACAACCTGAGATATGGTGATCTCTAAACTTTTATCAAAACCCAGAGTCAAGGCAGAGAAAACTGAACATCTCACTCTAACATAGTCATCTCTGCTTGGCCCTGCCTCAGGCACAGTTAGAAAACGCAATTTGGTTTGAAACATAGTAACCTACTTCTGATTTAACAAATACTTAAAGTCGGATACGTGGTCAAATTCAATGTTTTCTTTTCAAAAACAACCTTTGAAACGATAAACATACATACAATTATGTACATACCACGAATAATGCACAAAAGATGCAGCATATTTGTCGGTTAAGCAGCCTCTTGAATGGCCGTAGCTATTTTCCGTCACCCTGTCAGAAATTAGAAAAACCAATACATTCAACTTTTCGACAGAATCTTCGGAAACGTTACACTCGCAATTAAATGCATTCGGCTCATATTCGGAAAGCATTCCACAATCGACGAAATATTCTTCGGTAAACTCTTAGAACAATTTTCGGAATGAGGCTGGATTTTTAAAACTAAAAAATACATCTGTCGTCGTCTGCCGGGACTAAGGGAATTTCAAACAGAGGCCACTGGACCTATTTCAGCATTTCGTGAGCACGTATCCAATTTTAAGGAACTTTAAAGCCTTAGGGTCTCTCTCGGATCAGCATTCTTCTTACATTCGTTCAGCTCGGAAGTGACGCTCTCTCTCCTTCTCCAGTAATTGCTTTACTCGCCATTGGTGTATTCAGTGATCTATATTACAGTCCAACTATTAAAATGAAAATAATGTCAGCGTCAAACACAGGAGCAAATCATATTTAATGACGTCCCGAAAGAAAGCAGTTTATTAAACAATAATTAGAAATAATACAATGACCCTGAACTCTCAAGAGCTTTTCGAGATGACCTCGCCCCCTTCCCCCTAATCCACATCAACATCAAACATACCTCTTCTAAAACCTAAAAACAAATCTCCATTCCCGGATGTCAGAACTGAAATAAATCAAAGTATTTTTTAAAATATATTTTAATTGTTTTAAAAATCTTATGTATCTGTACAGAATACATGTATATAGAAACGCATGTCTCTGATAATGTCATTGTCAGATGTCTGATGTAGATAGGAAGGTTGGATTTTCATGTTGTGGCGAAATCGATATTGATATATAAATTTATATGGATATAATTAATTGCTGTCAGAATGGTGAGCTCAACAAGTATCTGCAAGACGCCAATAAAAGTGTCCAGACAATCCTGGAGATAAATTACATGAACGAAAACCATTTTTGTGTTCCTCTTGCTCCGTTAGTTCAGCGAGGGCGAATAGTTAAACAGGTTTAAATCCACTTGGAATTACAATGGCGTCAATTCCTCCTCCATGACAGGGATTCCTGTAGGATCTGTCATATTGCATCAGGGAGTTTTTTCCTGCTCGGTAGGCAACGATCCCTAGTAGATAGACAAGCCACGATGCATCAAAATAAATGTTAGTATGCAATTTGCTTTAGCGTGAACAGTGATAAATCGCCTGTCAGGGTAGGCGACTTCAACAATCGTCTGCTTACTTCGTTTTTGAGAAATGTTTATAGACTTCACCTGACAGAAATTTCTTTGACAGATTCTGTTTCTGAGAAAATTCAGAGGAACAATGTTTGATGAGGTGGCCCGACGCCCGTAAATCACGTAAGCTCATTTATTAGAAAGACAGGAGTGACGTAATATTTCTTGCAGACGGTACTGGCAGGGGGGATAACTGCAGACGAGATTTCCAATCCTTTCGGGCTCATTACGGCACTGTAAAAAGGTTAATGCAATATCAATGCTGAAGTTTTTGCTCCACTGTGTAGACAAACTACATGGCCGGTGAGCGACTCTGCTAAGGTCTTGGAAAGGTTTGCCCAGAGTCGTAAAAACGTCACGGATCCAAGCACGTAATGAGCGCTGAAGATGGAAGATTTGCGTAAAATCTCGCGTGTTTTTCCGCGAACAGGAGACCTGTCTTGCGCTAAACAGTTGAAAGCCTTCCCTACGGCTTGATAGCGAGCGATATCGTTCTCTACGACCGTTTAAGTGGACTCATCAAAGTGGGCTTTGTCTGTCTTTTTCTGGCTCCATTCTCGATAGTTCCATTTGTAGTGACGTTATCAATATTACAAAGCCTGTTTACTTTCTGCAAAGACGTGTCCCTATCTACAGGAATGTGATGACATACGACAGTCTGCAGTTGAAATACCTCCAGACACGAAACCCACCTCCGGAGTAGAAGAGTTCGATAGATCCATCTCTGATAATCAAGTATTCTTTCATCCTTATCAGGTCCTTCTGAAAAAGGTTTAATACAATTCATGGTGGTGGTTGTGGTTGTGATGATGATGATGATAGATGGGTGGGTTGGCATCCTACAACGGCGACGTCTGGGAGATGATTATAACGATGATGACCATGATGACGGTGGTGGTGGTGGAGGTGATGATGATAGTGATGATGTCCATGCTGATGATGATGATGACGGTGGTGGTGACGGTGGAGGTGATGATGATGATGATCGTGATGATGATACTGATGATGGCGGGCACTGTACAGCGACGACGACCATGGAAATATGACAATACTGACGATGACATTATCTATCCTACTTATCATATCCTACTGCAGATCGACCTGTAACATATTCCTCGCGGAAGCAAACCACCTCGAAATATAGCATACATATAATTGTTCTGAGATCCTTGTTATGAGGAATGCTGTTTGATTGATTAATCGGAAAGCAATTAGTTGTTATGGCACGAAGTAAAGCTGAAACCGTGTCTAACCAAAAGTAAAAAACTTCATACGCTAAAGCTATTAGCGGTTGAGAAATATGAGATAGTTTCGTGAGTTACGTCCCTTATGTCTAGGTCTGGAAGTAGATCACACATAAAATAAGCAAGACGATCGTACTCTCCGCTCTCGTCTTCGCTTCTGTCAACATAAATAAGAGCAATCGTCTTGTACAAACATCGTAACATTGCTTCGAATCATTGCCTAAACAAGTAGCCGTAACCTACTTCTCTCTCGGCAAGAAAAAGTCACAGAAAAGAATGGCGATGTGTCAGTTTCCTGGTATTCGCCAAGTTAACCTAATTAATCGTCCGTCGGCTCTCTGACATCTTCGACAATGGCGCGGTTATACTGTTAATTAAGTAATTCGGCGGTTCTAAGCCCTTGACAGTTCACTGTGTGATGTATGGTTCAGAAGATTCAATGAATAAAAAGCTAATTCATATAAGTCTGCATTTCCTATATCGGGACTTTGAATTTGAAATTGAGGCATCCATCTTGCTTTGTGCAAGTCCCGATATAGAAAATGTGTGCAAAATAATGATACAGTAAGACATCGGCAAAACTGCGAAATCATTCACGAAGACTCGAATACCGCGTAAGTACGCAGACAACACATTTTTCAGTAAATTATTAACCTTTCTGGCAGGTACCCCATTGCGATACCAGCTAGGTCGGCAAATGACAAGTTTTCTGTTGCCCAGTGACTATACCCTATCAATAAAATATATTATATTCACTATCTAGGGCCAGAAACTTGGGCTATGCAATATACTGATGAAGAAAAATAAGAGCACACAGGTATATAATGTTTTACTTACACTGTAACGCATATTTTAATTAGCAACTAAACACTTACAACTGTCAATATCTTATTCTGGCGTGTCTATAATATCTTATTCTGGTATGTCTTTAATATCTTATTCTGGTGTGTCTTTAATATCTTATTCTGGTGTGCCTTTAATATCGTAATATCTTATTCTGGTGTGTCTTTAATATCTTATTCTGGTGTGTCTTTAATGTGTATTCTGGTGTCTTTAATATCGTATTCTGGTGTCTTTAATATCTTATTCTGGTGTGTCTTCAATATCGTGTTCTAGTGTGTCTTTAATAACGTATTCTGGTGTGTCTTCAATATCGTGTTCTAGTGTGTCTTTAATAACGTATTCTGGTGTCTTTATTATCTTATGTTGGTGTGTCTTTAATATCGTATTCTGGTGTGTCTTTAACATCTTATGTTGGTGTGTTTTTAATATCTTATTCTTGTGTGCCTTTGATATCTTATTCTGGTGTGTCTTTAATGTCGTATTCTTGTGTGTCTCATATTTTAATCAGCAATGAAACACTTACAACTGCCAATATCATATTCTGGTGTGTCTTTAATATCTTTTTCTGGTGTGTCTTAAATATCATATTCTGGTGTGTCTGTAATATCTTTTCTGGCGTTTCTTTAATATCTTATTCTGGTGTGTCTTTAATATCGTATTCTGGTGTGTTTTGATATCATATTTTGATGTGTCTTTACTATCTTATTCTGGTGTGTCTTTAATATCGTATTCTAGTGTGTCTTTAATACCATATTCTGGTGTGTCTTTAATACCATATTCCGGTGTGCCTTTAATATCGTATTCCTGTGTGTCTTTAATATCTTATTCCGGTGTGTCTGTAATATCGTATTCTGGTGTGTCTTTAACATCTTATTCATGCGTGTCTTTAATATCGTATTCTGGTGTGTCTTTAATATGTATTCTGGTGTCTTTAATATCGTATTCTGGTGTGTCTTTAACATCTTATTCTGGTGTGTCTGTAATATCGTATTCTGATGTCTTTAATATCTTATTCTGGTGTGTCTTTAATATCGTATTCTGGTGTGTCTTTAATTACGTGTTCTGGTGTGTCTTTAATATCGTATTCTGGTGTGTCTTTAATATCTTATGTTGGTGTGTCTTTAATGTCGTATTCTAGTGTGTCTTTAATGTCGTATTCTTGTGTGTCTCATATTTTAATTATCAATAAAACATTTAAAACTGCCAATATCATATTCTGGTGTGTCTTTAATATTTTTTTCTGGTGTGTCTTTAATATCATATTCTGGTGTGTCTGTAATATCTTTTCTGGTGTGTCTTTAATATCTTATTCTGGTGTGTCTTTAATTTCGTATTCTGGTGTGTTTTTTAATATCATATTTTGATGTGTCTTTACTATCTTTATTTGGTGTGTCTTTAATGCCGTATTCTGATGTGTCTTTAATATCTTATTCTGATGTGTCTTTAATATCGTATTATAGTGTGTCTTTAATATCTTATTCTGGTGTGTCTTTAATATATTATTCTGGTGTGTCTTTAATATCGTATTCTAGTGTGTGTTTAATACCATATTCTGGTGTGCCTTTGATATCGTATTTTGGTGTGTCTTTAACATCTTATTCGTGTGTGTCTTTAATATCTTATTCTAGTGTGTCTTTGATATTGTATTATGGCGTGTCTTTAATTTCGTATTCTGGTGTGTCTGTAATATTGTATTCTGGTATGTCTTTAATATCGTATTTTCGTTTGTCTTTCATATCTTATTCTTGTGTGTCTTTAACATCTTATTCTGGTGTGTCTGTCATATCTTATTCTGGTGTGAAACACTTGAGATGATATTTAAGAATTGACAGTGCTTCCAACTTAGCGTTCCTATAGGCTTTCCTTTAGTATATATACCAAATTGTATCAGCTTAATTGAATATCAGCTCGTTATTTGAATATGCTGGGACACAAGTTCTGAAATGCCCATATACTATTATGAGCCGAAGTAGAAGCCATATCTCATTCCTTGATAAGAGTTTCAGTAATTGTGAAGCCTCTTTTACACGTTTATTGCATATTCCACATGCGCCTTACATACGCTAACATCGCTTTAACAAGGAGCAGGTCTCTCATAAAACTGTATACGCCACCCATAGACATTACATTACGCGAGAAACAAGCTATCAACGGAGTTATATGGTGTAATAATTTCCTGTAAATTAATAAAGTTTCTTTCCTTGACGCCCCCTGCAACACTCATCACGTCTCCCGGCTCCGCCGTTCAGTGCACTACCATCCCATCTGTCTGGGTCTGATTCTATCATTACCCAAGCGTGTCTCTCATAAACTACGTATTAATTGGAATATGTTTCTTCAAGCACCTACAAAATACACAATTACCGACTATGGCCTCGCATGTCGAGTTAAAACCACAGCTGCAATCAAGAAAGCCATCCTCCAAACGCACCCACATCCCGCGAGATCCCCGCGTGATTATTTTGATAGCATTTGTTGAGTGGCATATTTTGACACTATATTTACATTGTGGTTTAGGCGGAAATGATTGATAGTCCAATGATACCTACATATGTACAGGCGATGTCACGCGTCGGTGAAATTCTTCACAAAACATGTTCAAATTCAGCAAACATTTTCCTCGTCCTGTCGCTCTGTTGATTTCAAAACTGTTTTTCTGTCCAGTCAGTTGAGGAGTCCATGTCGTATAAAGATTAACTGGTTTTCTGAAAAGTCATATTTTCATTGACCATTTCCGCTCGTGAAAACTTGTTGTTAAACATATTCTTCGCAAATTATCTTCGCAAATTTATCATCATCATCAATTTATTATTTTCGTCATCGATTTATAATCACCACCACCACCATCATCATCATCATCAATTCATCATCATCGTTATCATGACGCGCAATCTTTCTTTCTCTTTTAATGTTACACGCATTTCTGCATGAGCGATAAATGTTTTTGGACATGGACATGGACATTTTGAACAAGCGATAACACACTGTTGGACTCTCCAGCGACCTTGCCTACTGGAGTTTCCAAAAGGAAGTTCGTCGGGTTTTCTGTCTCATGTGTCTTATTGATCTATGTTATCTCTGTCGACGTAACAGTTTAGGTTATGTCTCAGAAATTGCTCGAGTACAACCAATGTGGTACCCAGGCTGAGAGTAGCCTTCCCTGGTTTTGGGCCATGAGTCAAGTAGAAATGTTAACAGGGCTGCAGGAGATTGGTACTTTGCTTTGGTCACTGAACTGGCTAGGGTCCTGACAACGTGTGATTCAGCTTCACACCCCCCCCCCTCCCGTATTTTGACTTTTAGTGCTTTAGACTTTCCTTGTTTATTAGTTTAGACAGCTTCTCTTCAGCACACATCTCCGAATTGCAATTATTTTATCCACAAAAATAATATATACAAAACTCAGTCTTTTCGAACGAAAAACAGGTTGAATTTAATGAACAATTTAGTCGTGTTAATGTAAAAAGCAAAAGATTTATCAAACTGAAATTTAGTGACTTAACATTTGGCATCAAAGGCATTCCTATATTACAAGTAAAACTTTACATTGGTTTCGTTGATTACACCTGCCTCGGTGTCAGTTTTATTTTCTTGGCACGCTCCTCATTTTAAAAGTTGCCTCCCTTATGGTATTATTGACGTTAACCCATTCAAGTTCACGCCACCCCGACTAATCTAGCTCTTCAAAGTTGCGTTCTTCTTTTGTCAAAGTATCAACATTTAGATCTAGATGTATTTGTTTCTCGTCACTGATACCTGCGCATGCCACGCACAATTCGATGCCCAAAAATCAAAGAGACTGAAAACCAGCTTTCATCATGTCAGATCACGAAACATGCGTTATCTTTGACAACAATACAGACCCGTGTCTTGCTAAGGTCTACTACCGTCATTTACAAAACCAATATTACTCTCGAGGCAGCCATGCTTACACTGTTGTATTTGGAAGAAGATCCAAGAACAAACTCTGGTTGCCGCACAGCTGAGAAAATGGCCGACTTTTCGGTAAACAATCTTCAGTACGTTTACACACAGCAGAGTTTACCCGATGCAAATTACGACATTTTCCGAACGCCACATGGAATCCGAACAGGGCTATTATATCGTATTTATCATTCTAGGTTTGGGAAAAACCCGACAGGTTTTAAATTTTCTTTCTGTGTAAAGTATCACCAGAACGTCTGCGCAGTAACACACTACAAACTGCAGGCAGACGACCGTAGCACGTGCACGCGTATCCAGCCGCCATATCTCTTTGATGATACTTTCCTTACGAGATACAACTAGTGTTTTCAACTCCAGAAAAGATTCCGGTTTGCACTGTGTTGAATCTGGAGCGAGATAACTCGACTTGTTTCCAGAAAAAGCTTTTCATCTTGTCAAACAACTCGATGATAATGTCTCGGTTTGGATTGACCAACTGCGGCCTGGTCGGAGTCCCTAAGCCTAAGCGGTTGTATGGAAACTGTCACTCTCTCGCCAGACATAACTTTCAATCATGTCTTGTAAAGTGTGTTTATAAGCGAAATAGACAGTTGTAAGTATTGTAAATTTACATGTCTGACTTCATGGTTTTGGAAAAGGAACTTCAAACACAAGAAATCTGTGTTAATGTTTCCTGGCCTGTTAAGTCTGTCGGCTCTCCTGGCAAGAAATTATTTTGTAGCAGGAAGAGTAACGTCTGAACATTTTATCACTGGCAAGCAATGTTTCAAGAGGGAACTTCCATTAAATGTTAAATTTTGTGTATTTATTGAAATGTGACCCTTTCTTCTGAGGAGGTGCCAGAGAGCGTGGGATAGCGGCATGGTTGCTCGTCGGTCTGGCAGTCCGTCATCCGTGACGGTTGTAGGTTCGATACCAGCCCGGACCAGCTGGTAGTCAGCCATTTCAACCCGATTTCGTGCCTTTATCTTGATGCTATATCCAGCCAGGGTGGCGTCAGCCCCTCCCCTCCCCGTCTTCCCCGGTCGGGGAACGTTAGCCCACCCCCAGTCGGGGGAAACTATAGCAATTTGTCGAGTAACATTTCGGAGAATATGTGTATATTTTAATGTGTCATTTAGAATTTTCTGTATTTGGCTTATCAAATGATCCTCCCATTTGCCGGGGATCCCCCCCCCCCCCTCTCACCCCCAACCCTTCGGGGAATCCTGGAGCCACCCCTGGTCATAGCAGAACGATTACTGAAAAAAAACGATAGAAACAATGGCTCGAGGTTATTGACTGTACAGTGACGTCATCTGGTCAAAGAATACGTACACTCCACCAGTCAGTTCATATTTTCATTTAGTTACGATTACGCATCAGGTATTCACTTAAGCAAGAACCAAATTGATTATTCAAACTATCATAATTAAGCACCCATATATATTGACGTCCAAAAGAAAGTATACCAAATGATTTCAATTATTTTCCCGTACGTCTTTATGCCATAGTTGATCAAAAGGATGCTTGGATTTCGATGAGTGTAATTTGATTGACATCATTAATAATTTTCATTGATAAACCTCCCAAGTCTCCAAAAGAAAGTATATCAAATGATTTCAATTATTTTCCCTTACGTCTTTATGCCATAGTTGATCGAAAGGATGCTTGCGGATTTCGATGAGTTTAATTTGATTGACATCATTAATAATTTTCATTGATAAACCTCCCAATCTCTTGTATATCCAACGCATTTGTGAATTTATTCAGTAGTCTCATAAAATCTTGATATACTTTCTTTTTGACGTGAGTATATATTTGGGAACCGATTATCATTAGATACAATGTATCAACCATATTTTATAAAGTCTTCATAGATATTATTTTGCAACTTGAGGATTTCACTGCAGTTGAAGTCATCAACATATTTGCTGTTCGTCTTACAATTAAAAGTCGTTTCAACTTTGTGCACTCTGTTTGATATACATATATTATGATTTTCGAAGCCCGAAGGAACTCTGAACTATAAGCAAAGAATTGCAAGCCAGCCCCGATGTAAGAAATCTGACATACCTGCGGCTTATTAACCAGCTGGAAAGACGAAACCAACATGGCATTATAAACTATCTTTCTGTTATGAAGTATAAAATAGGAAGCGTCAAAGTAGAACGTGGAGAGATTAATATTAACATGTTCACTTTCTTAACGACAGTTTACCATTCCCTGTATGAAACCACAGATTATTTTCATGGCTTCTATTTTCAATTGCATTAGCGCTGGTGATATCGAGAGTTCTAGTGCTTGAAAGCGAGGGATAGCGGCAGGTAGTGAGTGAGTGATTTTGAAATTCAGCAATTTTTCAGCTACACACTTACAGCGTCATCTATATTACGTCTATGCTGGGTTTAAACCTTGGGACTGAAAAAGAAGTACCCGGTCAGAATTCGATCCCACAACCGCCAAGCATGTCGAATTAGTGGACCAACACGCTAACACGCCAGAGCAACACGTCACCTTTTGTGTTCCAACTCTGCCCAATAATTATCAGTTGTCCAGAAATTCAGAATAGTCCGGATTTATTGCCTTCATTATGGTATGCAGCTGCATTTTCTTGAAAACCACGTTCAACTAAGTATCACTCACTCGAATAAACATAAAATTTAATAGGGTGTGCTCAGTTACAATGAGTGTACTGTAATGTAAAAGAGGCGTTGGTGTGAGATACGATATATTTAAGTGATTTTGTTATTTTTCAACTTCAAGACATTTATCAAACAAGACCTTTTGAAATTCCCTTCCGATTACTGACAGTACAGATGTTCATGACACACACTTTTATGGTTAGAAACTTCTTGGTTTATTCATAGCGACGTTTCAGTCAAAGGGTAAAACAAGACCTCAAATCAGCCATATCGGAACACATACAAAACAACACCAGACGCACTATTCAGTGGAACAACATGTCTTTATTGGCAACAAACATACATGACCACAGAATTAAAAAAATACAAAGAAGCCATTAACATCCGTAGACACAACCCATCTATCAACAGAGAGCAAGGTTACCAAATACCCATAGCTTACAACAACATAATTTGACTTCAAGTAGTTGTGTCAACTTGTTTATTCCTCCAGTACATACCTAACAATGTGTTGTTAGTTTGTACTTTGTTGGTTGTCCATTAGCCTCTTTTTTTATCATTTGTTCTCCAACAGTGTAATTCTTGTACTTCTCTGTATAATTGTAATGTTTGCATTAGTTATTGCCACCTCTGCTACAAACTTAATTCAGGTAAATTTATGTTATGATTAATCCTGGTTGGCGGAGGGCACATACAGTTAGACTGTATTGATTAAACGCCGATAGTCTGGTAGATTGACACTCAAGGATATAAATACAGATGTTTACAAACTTGTTCATGGCAATAATATTTAGGGGGCTTCACTCTATATTCTAACTCAACTGTACTGTTCCAAAGGATACCATTCAGCATCATTCTGATACAAGTATGATTACAGTTTAAATCACAGGAGACGACATACATGTACATGTATATTGGTTGGGGAAAAAACGAAGGGGATCAGTAAAAACATGTCTCAAATAACCTTCATCAAAAGGACAATAATTACAAGCATAGTACACATAAATTAGAGTTACTGGCATATCGGTGAGAAGTTCAACCACCATCGGCTCTGACAATCTGCCAGCATCGTTTTCCCATGCTCTGGATCAACTTTAATATCGGCATGATACACAAACATGGTTAAACTTAGTAGCAAAATCATGTGCTACGGGCTTTCATTTCTTAATAACATATACTGGGGCCCACATTCACTTAATCTAGCACTGATGATACATCATGCGATCACTTAATTATTCCATCTGTATACAACACCCTGAGTCAACGTCCATAAACAAAGCATTCAACACCGTCAAGGCCGACGTCAACACCTTACCACTGGAAATACAGAGACGTGAACTCCTTGAAAATGAAAAGACCACCAAACGTGTTCGACCAACTGTACGGAATAGTAATTCGTTTGGCGTGTAGAGTCCGTTACATTTACGGCGGTCAACGGGTTGGAAATGGAAAAGCTATTACCAAAGTATCATACGTTATTTGCAGTTAAATATCAGCGTCTGCATTAAAGTAAAGCTTCGACTGCCAACATCCGTGTAGACCTTGTCAAAAGTCGACTTGGATCTTCTCATGAGACCCTGGAGCTTACGTGTACATGTGAGTTACATATTTGCTGTTCAAAAATGGCCCTCCATCTATTCACTTCAATTCGCTCACATCATACATCTTGGTCAAGGACAATCCAAGACATGAGTCCGGTTTGAATTGTGGTTTAAAAGATTTAAGGTGGAGATGATGGACATGCCTTTGAGGAAATACTTATTCACTAAGACCACTCTCTTGGAGATTGGTTTACGAATAAACAAGGGCTGCAGAAAGATGGATTCAAAACTATTAACGATAAAGGGTTCCGTTTTATCTCTATTTTCTCTCAGCAGTTATTCCCTCTGTTCAAAGGGTTTTCTGTACGTCCATACTTTGTCCAGAGAATCGTGCAGATGCCTTCACTTCCATCAACTGTGTTTGCAAGTTTATGCCTTCTAAATCTAAATCTTGCAGTAATATACATGTATTATACTGCAAGACAAACTGATAGACACCATTCATACGGTGTATTAATTTCGTTCTTGGTATGAAACGTTCTAACTGGCGTAATGTTAACGTTATATTTGCTCATGATTTCCAGCCAGAAACACTTTTTCATAGCTATCCAATCTGACTGAGAAAGTTTCTGATTATAAACTTTCATATTCGATATTACATATATACTGAGTCAAAAAAGAAACTTCACAAAATGTAATTTAAACAAAAATGACCAATTTTTCTCTGATGACACATCTTTGTATCCGAAATGGGATCCCTATCATTCGAATCTCGGAAAACGTTAGCAAAAC
>JAUELE010242641.1:0-11291 GCA_031471655.1 Diodora aspera | reverse complement strand
TAAAGTGTCTTGTCTAAGGACACAACACAGCGCCGCGAGCCGGGGACGAACCCGGATCGCCAGATTACAAATCCGACACTTTACCACGCAGCCACCGTGCCTCCAATATTAACCAATATCCATTTACTACCGCCCTAATATAAAAATAACATGATTCTCAAAGAGTCATATTCCTTAAATTTTTACCCTTAAACCTTAGCTTAGAGCTGGGGAGAACTAAATCTTCAACCTCTGTTTCTTCAACACAAGATATTTACTTCAGAAGAGAATACTAAAATCTATCCGTTTTGTTTCATTACGGCCGCACGGAATGTATCAACATACGTTTCGAAGCTTCACAGATATCGTCCCTTCTATACATGTATTTGCGTCCAAAATAAAACGATGCAAAATTCATTCAACTCTTTCCTTGATCCATATAAACTACCGGGCAAAAGGAACGTTTCACTTGTAAATTAAGTTTGATCGGAACCAAAGACGTTGGACGTTATGAGAAAACATTCGACAAAACACACCCTGTGCACACACGGATGTCACTTTTTGCAGGAGTCAACATGACAAATCGCAAAAACAGGATTTTGGGGAACTGTTCAGAATGGCCGTGCATGATTGTTGCATAAACACCGTTGTGGGGAAGATCAAGGATGCAGCGTCAAAAAGAACATCAGAGAGATGCCGCAACTCACACAGGCTGAATGTGACAGAGCTATTGGCATGGCCAACATGAGGGCCTCTCAATGGCACATTGCAAGAACCTTCAACTGCATTCAAGCCGCCATAAGCAACTTGTTGAGCCGTTATCGTCAAACAGATCAGACAAATGATCTAGAAGACCAAGGGTCACAACGCCAGCTGAAGACAAAAGGTTACATTTTTCAAAGATTTGAGGGGTAGCTTCCTCCCAGGAATGCTACTCAGGTACTATCATCCTCCCACCATCCTCCCACCTCCACCTCCCTCAATTTGACCTTTACATAAAAAGCTTTGTGTGGACAGCAGGTTACATTGTTCACAGGAATGCTTCTCAGATACCGTCACCGCCCACCCCATCCAACTCACCAACCCTAACCCCTCCTTCAGTTTGACCTTTACATGAAAAACTTTTGAACACAGGAACAGGAATACTTCTCATATACCGTCACCATACATTACTGTTTAAAAACTTTAACCAACTTGGCGAGCTCTGTTGTCTTCTGACAGCTGGATGATGAGCTGCGCAGAATTCCTGCTGGTGTCATTCGGCGACTTGCGACATAAGTGAGGAGACATGTCTTGGCGTGTATTGATGCAGGGGATGGTCACACACGCTACGCAGGACATGTCCTTTAACCTGATTTGACTTTGGGAACACCTTTTCAAGGGGCTCTGTTTAAAGTATTATTTTGACCCCGTGTCCCGTGTCTCTTTTCACTCGTCCTTATGGCAAGTTCGCTATCAATATGGCATTGATGTTGTGTTCAGGTATCTAAAAATGATTCCTCTCAGTGAATCGAAGTGATCATCATATAGATAAAATCTGTCTTTGTTTCTCTTTACAGGGCTACTGAACAAGGCGATAAGTTTCTTTTGCTCAGTAGTGTAAGTTTACATCACAGTTCCCGAAAAAGGGTTACGGCATTATTAAGTATAATTTAATTCACATCATGATATGACAACCTCTTGCATGGGCATCTCTTGCACATCCACGTTTTTATTCAAACGTCCCTCAAAGTCATGGTATAGTTTCTTTGGACGTCAGTATAATTATACGCAGCTGTTTAGCTGGGACAGAGGTGAACGTGTATTTACTACTTGGAGTTGACAGTAGCTGGGAGTGAGAGTGACCCCAACAGGAAGCCTTAATGATTCGTCAATAATAACGATCGAGATCTGGCTCATGACTGTTGTTCCACTGATTACAGCGTCACTGCTCTGTGTTCGATAGCAAACAAAGTGCATTGACCGTCCACTATCGAACACCAGAGCAACTGTTATTTCATTGACTTTCATCGTTAATGCGAGTTTATTAAACAAAATGGTTTTCGGATACATAATTGCCAATATCAATAAAACAGCATCTCTCTTCGAGTGAAATGCTCTTTTATGTTGATGAAGAAAATAAATGTTGGAGATTCATTTGACCTTACTTTCCACATAAATCATTATTTGTTATCTTGAAACAGTTTATCGAAGGATACACAATTGCGTTAATGCCATAAATAGAAATCAATAAGAATAACAACACAAATAAATATGAAGAGGCAAATTAGAAACTATATTTGACATTCAAATGATGCCTTTATAAACACTTCATAATATTTATGAGTTCATATTTTCATTATCTCTTTGAATGTGAACATATAAACGTTCTCAAAATTACCTTTTCTAGGAATATAAGAGATTGATGGTTTCTCTATTGTGCCGTTAAATTAGCGTTTGTAAAATGAAAATTAATTGAATATGCAATTGGTGAATAGCGTTGTTTGTAATTATCCTATCGCTTCATTGTTTTAGCCATTTATTACCTTTTGTCTTCTGTGATGATATTTCCGACTGTTTATGTAATTAGGGTATTAAACACAAGGGAATAAGTGGAAATTAGTAATGATTTGTTCTTTACGTGACTTTGAACAATTGGTCGTTGTTTCTGGGGACTAGCCTGCCAGGGGAAGTGCCAGGTCCATTGTATGATGCATTAATCAGATAGTACCTACATTTCATGACAGTATTATATGTGAAACACGTGTCGGGTCATAAAGTCATGTACACATATATTCTAATCATCTGCTCTTGGTTTTTACTTAATTGCACTACAATATACTGACTACCAAAAGAAACGATACAAATGAGAAATTAGTCAATTTGGTTTTGTGTCACTGTTTATCAAAAGTATCTGATGTCATTTGCATGTTTCCGTCAAGCTAAAGCAACGTTCTCTTGAAACCATACATGTATCGCTTATATTATGTAACATAGGACTAGTTTCCCTCGGTCGTATGTCTTGGTACCTTTTCGTTTAAACGTTAGTATAAAATTGTCCTATCTCTGGTGCGGTTACTTTTTCTGTAACAAATATGCAACAATATATATACTACCACCAAGCCAGACGTTAAGCTAGTGTCAGAAAGATGCCAACATCAGCGCTCATGTACATGTATATAATGAACGACGTTACAGCGTAAACAAGCCATAATCGCCCCTAGGGGGCTTCTGGGGAGTGACGGAATGTCACTGAGAAATAAAAGAGTCCCATAAACCCAACACTTGGCGACTACGTTTTATCGATTTCTATTCATGTGTCTCACTGGATATCTTTCACATCCTATTTTCTTGTTGTTCATCATGATAAATATTGAACTTCCCTAGAAGCATCCCTTCCAAGGTTATTCTCTGTAGCTAGGTGGATATACAACCATTTTATTCATAATAATTGTTCCATATGTCAGTTCAGAATAAGTAGGTGTGTGTGAGTGTGTGTGTGTCGGGAAAGGGGCTAATCTACAATAAAGACAAAAATCAATATAAATTACACATCTTCAAAGATTTCAAAGCAATTAAGAATCGAATCAATAGCTTTAACACGGAATATAAATAAAGGAATGATAGAACTATCGTGTATAACGTGAAACATCTGCTTCTAGACCTTCTGAACCAATGTTCTTTTTCTTTACGGTCATTCATTATCAGACACAGTTACGCTTTACACTCAAACCTTATTTTTAGAATGGGAATATTCCTCATCGTTCTAACGTCAGAGATATGCAATATGCTGCGTAATAACTGTCCTTCCTATCTCGTGATTGGCTGTTCCCGGCTTGACATCAGGAGGTGAATGCATCTTCTCATCCCAGCAGGTCATTCTGCAAATAGTAACTGTAATAAAGACCTTTCACAGAATATGGTGTTATCGGCGTAGCAATAACATTTTAGCCACACCGGACTTCCTTGCCCTTGCAGTGTTGCGGAGTTCGCTACACTTGATTTTAGTAATGGTTTACACAGTCAGCCGTGCTCTCTTCGCCATTACTCAAGTTAAGGATGTTTCCCTATGGGATACGTACGTGACGATAATGTTGTCTGAACTCTCTTTGAGACTCGTCCAGAAATAGCATTGTTACAATGTGGTTCGGAATCCACCTCAGCTCGAATAGCAAGAAGTGTTAGCACTGTAAAGTGTTATTGAATTCATTTACATACCTGGGGGTATTAAATCAGGATTTCGTTTTTTGCTCAAAGTAAAAATAAATCAGACACGTATGGTGGCTTGGCAGGATAATTGGTGAGAGCTTTTAGCTAGTTCATCAACAACCCTTTCTTGCCATTCTCAAAGAATTCCCTTAAAAACAACAAATGCTAGGAATTAAAATAGATCACTTTCAATTTGTCATTGTACGCCTTTATTTTCGACTATTTTATGACGGGACAGGTTTGTTGGTCGATACACAAATACGGGTTATAGTTTAAATCACAACTCCAATAGAAATGCAGATAAATGCTAAATTGTATTTGACCAACAACCCCTTTTCACATCAGCCACTACATGGTATCCCAGCAGATATGACCATATCATACCATTTGCACATACCATATAGACCAGAAGAAACATGTATGGCTTAATGATCACCAATATCCTCTACTCTTTGGTAGGTATATATCCCGTCAATCCTTCGTCTGCCAACAGGCGTCACAGTTACGTGTTGCCCTTCATACACTCACACTATGATAACTGTTGAATACCTTATAACTCAAAACTTAAAAAAACATATTTGTTATATAATATTTTTATAAATATAATAAATGTTGAAACCCCCTCCTATACTCCCCTTAGTTTATCTTCTTACCAGATAACGTGTTGCATGGTCCAAACAGAATATCCCGCAGAAGAGATCGACAGGTTGTGAATGGGTCATTTCTATTTTAAGTACATCTTTTACCACCATTAAACATCGACAGAAAAACGTTGAAGACTATCATGTACCATTAGTAGCCGTTTGTTCTGTTCTTTGCAACGTGATAGATGGCAACCGAGTCTTCAAGAACTTCATGAAGTCTTGTCATCGGTCCATCGATTAGGTCTCTTGTTCCCACGATTGATGGAGTAATGAGAGCAATTGAGTCTGACATTAAGGCGATGAAACAACTCCAGATAAGATTCCATTCGAAGGAAGCTGCTTTCAGAATTGGCTTCATCGAACCTATGACGAAGGAAACGATATAGGAGTTGGAATGGCTTTGACATGGATACTAATTGAAACTCCTGCGTCTGTTTTCCTTTCGAATACAGACACTCCACGTGAGAGGCTTTTTCCTGAATTTGACAGAGTGCTGACACGTGGTTACCGGACATTTTCGACTTGTTTCCGAATGTTCTTCACCTGCGCCCTTTCCGGAGATTTTATCACAGGAGAATGATTTGCATTACCAAGAGTAGCTAGAATAAACCACTGCGGTGAACGGTCTGCCTTGTGAGGTATGAGACCAGAATCCCACATTTTATATTTAAAGAACTTATTGAAAAATATTATATGATTACATATTATATTAAGCATAGAAGCACAAACTTAATTCGAGTACAGATGTCATATACGTGCACTCTCTGCCTTGCTACTATGACAGTGTGGTCCAATCCGCAAGCGACCCTCACCTAGGTTGATTGCGGCTCCTAATGTCTTACGTAACAAATAATAACATTCATAATTAATGTCAGATACATGTTCCCAAGCAGGACATATGTTTGGATCATTCTGTGTTAAATAAATAACATGTACTGTAGATTACACGGGGTTTTTTAAAATTTGCGTCAATAAATAACTTTGTATCCCCTTTATCCTGGCAAATAGCGACAAATTAATGTTGCAGTTTTAAATAGAACCCTTACAGTCAACCAGAAAGTGACTCCTACTGTGCCTGCGTGAAACATTAACCGCCGCGACATGGATATAAACGAATAGCTGGATACAAATAGTGACACGTCACAGGTTATGCCGAATGCAGACCAGATGTTTTGACACTCTTGCAAACGATCAAGAAAATTGTTGACAGCATCGTAGATTGTTGACGTTGTTGCAGATTATCCACGATCACCTGTTGCGTGCATGGCAGGCTGTGCAAGATATATACATGTACAGTATTCACAATAACCGATATAAAGTAGAACGACAGACAGTTTGCTTGCTTTTCTTATTAAATGACTTAACATGTCTTTCAATGTTTTATCTCAGTTAGAAGATAGGCAAAATCATTAAACATACTATATATTTTGTGCATCAATCGTTTTATGTACATATTTGTATGTATATTTATCTTTCCCAAAGTTATTTTGCGAAAAGAAAACATTGAGTTTGACCACGTATCCAACTTTAAGCATCAAATGTTATCCGCGTACATTTCTTAAAATATATCTGAATTGGTAAAGACCAGTTGGTTTCAGTCTTCCCACTGACATATTTCTACACTCCCTAAACTTGGGAATTGTCATATTGTGACTGCGCTATAAGTGTCGTATCTTACTATTAGTACCCTTTTACAATAGTGTCGAAAGTTATTGTCAGAGTCAGATTTCTTTCATATTCGTATCGCACATTAAAATTTATAAAAACTATATTGTTTTTATTTTGCTTATGTATATCATAGAGGATCTGGCGGTCCTTGAAATTAGAAAGGTTTAGTCAAACTGTATTAAATGTACAATGTTGTGTGTGCTGTTATTTATCCAAAGGTGCGCTGTAAAACCTGAAAATAGACATTCACCTTAATTATATGTGTAATAAGATGTAAGTTTCTGAAACTGATGTGGAGTTGAACGCTCAACCAGCAAATGGATAAATTTGCTCAATATGACCAGGAAATGCATTCAACCTTCACGTGATGTTGGCTGCAATACGTTACAATCTATTTTAAGCTGGGGTTGATCAATGTAATAACTGTGCAACACCTCATCATCTTGCCACCAATTTTCTCTGTATCAGTATCTCCAAGATCATTACTGAACGGTGATAATCCATTTATCGACTGCAAGACTAACAGCGGGATTAAACAAACATGGTTTCACAAACATATAATGTTGGTCATCAACTTTTAATGATGTAAAACAACATATTTCGGTACAAACATGTCGCTTATAGATGCATCTCTGGGAAAAATAAGCATGTTTTATTTGACTTTTACAGTCTTATGGAATTCAACATCATATTGAACATGGTGTACACATAATGTTCAAAAAACAAACTGCCCAGTTTGCTATAAACTTTAAAAACTGAAAGCGAACGTCCCACTGAAAATAGGTTTAAATAATTTTAAATTTCAAACCGATGTTCAATGTAAATTGAGCCAATTTAACTATTTATTGGCTGATCACAACAAGTTGTATACAGTAGTTTACTTTCAGTTTGTACAGTGTTGCAAATAAAATTGTTTCTCCAATGTGTCTGAGACACGTTCTACCAATAATTATCAATTGTACAGCATCGCATTCTCAATTTTGAACGAGTTGAACTGTGATGTTTGTTGTTAAAAGCAAGAAAACACTCCGTCAAGAACTATCAACACGAAGTCGATTCGCTATTGACCCATTGAACACGGTCCCCAAAGAGCAATGCAAACATTACAGCTGTATAT
This sequence comes from Diodora aspera, assembly GCA_031471655.1. Classification (NCBI taxonomy): domain Eukaryota; kingdom Metazoa; phylum Mollusca; class Gastropoda; order Lepetellida; family Fissurellidae; genus Diodora; species Diodora aspera. The sequence goes on along the minus strand of JAUELE010242641.1, from coordinate 3,695 downwards.
CTGTTTTCGTACAAAGGTATGAAGTTCGATTCTTCAACACTGTGTACTGTGAACTGCGTCGTTAAGTAATAAACCTTGTCAGTGCAATTAACACGAAGACTCAGGGCAACTGCTTGCGTACATGTTTCCCTTTATATCTTTTTAGTGTGCTGAAAAGGTGACAACGCTGACGTACTCTAATTATGTCATTAAGGTTTTACACAGACAAATACTCGTCTACGTACATGAAGTGATATGACACTCTTCTATTTCTGTAAACATATCGTAACATACGTACTATCAATAACGTTGTTCGTGACGAGTATAGGGCTTATATTGCAAGTGACCTTTAACTATATAGAGACGCATATGGAAGTTTAAAAAGATTAATATATCAAAGGTCATATAAAATGGAATGCATTTCACTACTGTAGAAATGTCCAAGAGCAATATAACAGAAGTTATCAGTATCTCTAAGATCATGTATTTATTTTAGCTCTTCGGAAATGTCACTTCAACATATTAAAAGTCAATACCCTTGACTACGTACATCCACTGCTGCTGACGTATTTTACCTGCGTTGTGTTTAACAAAGAACGATCGCTTAAAACGCTTGTACCAACCTGATTTAGTTTAAACCAAACTCTACATTTCTTTTCTTTGCTTAATGAACATACTCGGATGACACCCAGGATGCCTACAACTGATGAAGAGATAGTGAAGATATGTGAAAACAACAGACCTTCATTCAGACCCCTCTAAACCGGGCACAGAGTTACCATGTCTACTAATAATAAGCTGGACATACTGTATTCTCGCAATAATGAAGGAAGGTGGCAATCGTTAGATTCAGTCTTAGGTATATGTAAAATTCGTCAGATGTCTGTCGAGAATGAATGTGAGTATTTATTTGGAATGTTGCAATGATATAAGACAACAATATTTACATTTATTCTTGGATATACCATTGGTAAATTTCACCATAATGTGTATATCTAAACATCACCTACGTGTTTGCAAAGTTATGTATATATTGCGTTTAAGAAGGGCATGCGTTACAAAGAAATTAATTCTTAAATATCGTGAATAACATTGCCATATGCTATTGTTTCCCTTTTTAAATGGGTCAATGACCTCATAATTAATAAACAACTTTTACTTCACCTTATTCTGACTGTCAATCACAGATATATAGATAGTATAATGACCAAAATGTGAATACAAGCAAGTTGTTTCATTGGACACCTAATACAAGCTTGTATTAGTCTGATACTTTCTTTCTAGTGGAATTTCATCTTCACATGCACCGACTTCCTTGTACCAAATACGAGCTGCAGCTGCAAAGACGTAATGTGTTATATGTAGTCAATATTCGATCGGGTATTCATGTACAATCCACTAACGAATTGATTATAGCCCACAAGGTTATTTCACACGGGAGCCACTATCATCGAGGTATGATAACGCTGTTATATAATAATGACTTGAAACTGATCAATACTACAACACGATCTTCTACTAAAGTGCTCACCGAAAAACAGACTTGAAATCGATACCACCATATCGCGGTAGCTGTATATATACACGTGTACAAGTATATCGAAGATGAAAGCTTTAGGGAAACTATATTTGCTCAGCTATTTTGTTGTGAATTCATGCAATAAACAGATCCAAAGGTTGCTGTCAAAACAGTAATATCTTGGTGTGAAAGATGGTTTTGTTTTCTACGTTCTAACGATTTGTGAGTGAGAAGGGTAACTATTTATGACTGAAATAGTACTTGTCTGTCTTGGATACTGTACCAGAGAACCAAACATATATGATATATATAGCTGGCCTATTTAACTTATGGAACCATAATACAGTACCATAGAACTCAAGAAATGTGAAACATTTATTTGGGATTACCTTTCCTTGAAAAGTAGTTATTCTGCTACTGTTGCGGTTGAGGCCCACCCGGGATTCGAACCCACGCCCTCAGGGTTAGGCAACCATCGCCAGCACTAAAGATTAGCGATGTAGACCACACATCCATCAAAACTTCATTAAGTAACAGTAAATACAATATGAAGCACTTTTCATACTTAAGTTTTAGTCTTGCGAAATGACAGGTATTTACCAATGTAAAGTAAGTAGCTGATGCCCATTTATATGTTGCGTATTAGAACAAGATATTTCTGGCATCAATTAACATGAACTGACTTGAAGTAACATCAATACCAGACAAGAATATTTAAAAAAATGTAGATTTAATGTTCAGTATACACAAATGCTATCTCAAGAAGCTGCAAATGGGCAGAATTCAGCACCACGTTTGATAACAGCCACTCTTAAAGGTGAGCACATCACCCCTAGCTTGACTACTTTCACTGTATTCCAAGCTGTATGATATCGACCATGTATATCTTCTGCTTATCACACAATGGTGTCACCACCCCGTCGCTTCAGATCAGGCAATAACCAGGTGTTGGTTGTACGAAAATCCCCAACCACAATGTTGGGGGATATAATTATCTTTAGCAAAGGGTGTCCTCAGAGACGCAGACGATCTCATCCAATTGAAAAGACTACTGAAAGCACACCGATGCAGAACAGGCTATGATGAATAGTGCCCTTTAGAAATGTTAACTTTGATAATTGCAAGAAATGTGCAAGCTGTTGATGATATTAAAGAGCGTTGAACATGCTGGACCACAGTCTGCTCGTAACTTTACTTTTTATCAAATTTCTGATCAAACAAGTGGTCACAATTTTATCTAATATTAAATCATGCTGTGTAATCAGTCCTCTGTATACCAACTGTCTACTTTGACCTATCATGCGGAATTCGATGTCTAGAATAGGTCACTTGTCCTAAGAGGACACACTGGAGACGAAAGTCTGTGCCAAGTCGACTTGAATAAACGCTTTGAATATTGTGACGATTTGTCATCATTTTCGTGTCATTTTCTCTTCAGCTCAGTGGGTAAGAGGCGTTTTTCGGCTTCTCTACTTGATTGTCCACAATCGCATTGCTGATTATACCTCGTTATGCCCAGGCCTAAGTGCCAACAACTTTGGCCAGTTTAAAAAGACGACACTCCAAACAGGTTTCCGAGTGGCACTCGATATCCAATTCTAGCAGGGCGCTTTGACAGGTTTATACGCCGACTCTAAATGTGCTTTACCTCGATAGGAGGCAAGCTGCAAGCTTGGCTATAAAGCGCATAATTACTGTCGTTTTCACTGGCTGCTTTGTGGAAAAATCTATACCTCCTCACCGCATCCTATGTTATTACTTTGGCGTCTGCGACACTGCATGAGCGAGATTGCCACGCGGAATATATTTGGGACGAGAGTTGAAGACTGCTGTTTTGCAGAAGGAAGCATAATCTTTGTATTTTATGGGAAATTAATGCAACTGATAGCTGCAATATGCAAAAACGTGGTCGTATTTTTGCACGGATTGTCTCTGACGTGTGAATCACGCCGTGCAGACTGTCAGTTATTGCTTATCCGTCAACGGTTGAACCCCTGCATTGAGAAACGTTCATTGGTGTTTATTGTCTAAAGGAGAAATAACTTAGTTCTATATCCGTGACCTCAAGGAGATAAAAAGACAGAGGCGAGCTGGTATTCAAGTTAGTGTGCGAGATCGTTTCGGAGCCAGAAAGAAGAAATTGGATCAGGCGTGGATCCAGACCGAGGGGGGGGGGGGGGGGGGGGCTATTTTTGGC
>JAUELE010242630.1:0-11291 GCA_031471655.1 Diodora aspera | reverse complement strand
AGAAGTCAAATTAAATTAACTTTGCTACATCTGAAGGAAAAACGGAACGGAATTAGTTGAATTCAATCCGCTATAGACTGCATGAGACGGCGTAATTGACTTACCAGCGCAGGAAGTTGTGACGTGTATGATTGGTCCCGGGGGTCCGTTCCCTCCTTCCCCCTCCCTCCTGGTCACCACATAGATGGCGTACTGGGTGTTAGGGGTCCTCTCCGGGATGTTGAAGGAGCAGGTATCCCCACAGAAGGTATGGTACACTATCCCGGTCATGGTGTACTTCTTCTCCGACTTGGCCTTCACATAGATACTGTACCACAGGATAGGGGGGTCTCCCGTGTCCCCCTTCTTATCGTCCCACTTCGGCCACTGCACTGTGATGTTAGTAGCTGTCAGAGTCTCCTGCCGCACTGTCGGGGCTCTGCTCAGTCGAGGTAGTTCTACAATTTAAATATCAGAATAGATTTCAAATCAAATTTCCATTAAAATTGAATCGAAAATCAAGGGCATGTTCAAAGTAAACAGTCCTTATATTGCTTTAGGTGCATTTTTGTACGTTCCTATGACATCAACAACATCTTTTGTAAACAAATTTCAATTCTTAGGGAGCGACCACTTGATGTTGTAAGGAGGGGGGGGGGGCTTTTGTCATTTCATAGTAAGAGAGAATCCATGTTTTTCTTAGATAATTATCGACACACTTTTTATTTTAAAAATATTTTTGTTCGGGTACGATTGATTGTTGATGTAATTACAAGAATATACAATTAATGTAATGCATACTGACGTGCAAAAGAAACAATACCAAATTATTTCAATTATTTTGCCTTACGTCTTTATGTCACAATTGATTAAACGAACGCTTGGATTTCAATGAGTGCAATTTGATTGACATACTGTCATTGATAAACTTTCCTAATCTTGAAAGGATATTTCTTGTATATCCAACGTGTGTGTATGTGCGTGGGTGTGTGTGTGTGTGAATTTATTCAGCAGTCTCTTTAAATATTGGTATCGTTTCTTTGGGACGTCATAATATTTAGGGAAGGGGCTGGAAGATTGACACTGTATTAAATCAAATTGATTTCATGTGATTTAGTGTCCTCGTAGTTAAATATCTAGATTTATAGTCGTCCTTTATCGTCCTCATCTCTCTGTGCAAACTTTCAGCGGTGGCATCATGCATCTTCAAATTCCAGTTAGTCCTATAACTATGCTTGCAAGTTTGTAGAAAACAAGAAAACCAAGAATTAAATGTTTTTTTGTGTGAAAAGAATTCCGTCTTTGTTCCTTGGTTTCAATAACAGATAATAACAGAGCCAAATGTTTCTACATCCAGGTCTCCTATTGATTATGACAACATTTACGAGCAAATTACCTCCCTTTAACGATCTGATTCTATCGATTACTGTGCACCAGGAGAATTTCACAGGTCAATAAAGTTTGTTAACTACACCAATGAATGCGACTTCAAACAGGAAAGGCCAAATACACCAATATTGCGCGATGCCCTAAAATCAGCCCTTGTTTTAGAAGGTATTATTCTGAATGTATGTGTCTCAACCTTCAAGTTCTGTACTTGGGCAACTTAAAGTTGTTTCTCATTACTATCCCGCCCCTAAAATACCTGCCACCCTAGCGATTCTTCTTTTTTTGAAGCACTATTAAAGGGACATGATCAAAGTTGCATCTTTAATACCGAACAAAAACTAAAAAAAAACTTTTAAATCGGACTTAGTACAACCAGGGAGTTTCTATATACATTTGTAATCTTGTAGAAACTCCCTGGTACAACAACGTATCATTTAAATAACGAAATCCTAATGAAAATAATGGATGGTTAACTACATTTTATTCGCCGAAAAGTTTACTTACTCGAACTCGCGAACTAATTCTAAATGTTCCCCATTTTGGTGACGTCATCGTTTTATGGGTTATAGCTAAAACGATGACAAGCCACAACGGTAACACGCCAAACTTGGCGAAAGTCAACGGAAAATTCAGTGTAATGGTCGATGGATATATATATATCTTTTGTTGTCACCGTTGTGCACACAAAATGTCACCGTTTCGACCAAATATATATCCCCGTTTCGTCTAATTCTGACCGTTTCGGCCAATCGCATGTCACCGTTATGGCGTATCACCGTTTTAGCCAGTTCCATATTTGCTTACATTCTTCCAAATGCAATCTATTTTTAGCGTTAGACGAAGACGGAAAATCCCTTTTCTTTATCGCCTCAATTAGTGTGAAATCTTTGCGTAACAAAATACAGCACGGTATTATATTACTAAATGAACGAAAAGACAAGCTCTGAACATAGATTGGCGTACCTGCATCTTTGATTATGTTCCTTTAATTATAGTCACTTTCCTTTATATTTGTTTATGTAGGCATCAGTTTCACATTTCAAGCATGCTTTAATTGAATCCATTAACTTAATTTTGATTTGCACTGTATAAATATTGTAATCTTATGACTTTTAGCGGAGAAACAACTTTTTTTCGATAAATATGATGGACAGGTGTTGTCACACTGCGATTAAAAGTCAGCTTATTTTACATCGATTTTTGCCTCCCAAAAGGTGGCTATATCGGCGACATATTATTTTATTATGTCACGCTGCCTCATGGCCTTTTATATCATTGCGAGTTTCTCATTGGTTGATAATTCGTTCAACCTTGACGTCACATGATACGTTGCCACGATACGAGTTTTGTGAATGGATTATAATCATTTATTCCACTTGATAGTTATGTACAATGTTTCAAAATGACATATTTCATATGTACTAAGTGCCAAATGAAGCTGAAGGTGTATACAAAGTATATTTTGATCACTTGTTTCTCTGGCACGATAATTGATATGCTCTGACCCGTAAAGAGTTTGACCCGGAATTGGTTAGTATTTTGGGGTCAAAGTCGTGAATCAAGATGGCGGACGACTCAGAAGTCGAGGTGAGAAATTTATGTGGGGGAGGACAAGTTATTTGATGAAGCATCACGTCATCTCGTTGCCTATCGTTTTTAACTTTTTTTTGTGATTCCGAATATCTGTATTTCATAGAGCGTACATCAACGTTTATTTATTTACGAACGTGCCCCATACGCACTGAACAAACCGGAACACATTCTAGGTTGTGTTGTTGATTCGTACTAATCGCTATATCTTCATCACTTACTCTTTTACGTCCCATTTCAGAAAGACATTGTTGCCGACAGCTTTACGCCATATTTCAACCTTTCTGTTTTATGACAAACAAGACAGATCATTACTGAAGTCTGGTGATAAAATAGATTAATGCATGTCATTCATAAAATTGGGTCAGAGGATATAGATCTAGATAGATATGTGTCATGTACACAAATCTCGCCCTTTTCAAAGTTCAGTTTAAATCAGAAAATATCCAGTAAAATTTTGTTACTGAAGATGATTTTCAGTTGAATTCTGAATGTCTTCAAACATGTACTTTAATTTCACGAATTTCGTGGGCAGAACTCCCCACAAAGTTTGTCAAGTCATGCAATTAATAGATCTTGGTGTAAATGTGGTATTATAAAATTATATATATATATATGTAGCCTACTGGTGCACCAGCTGTTTCTGTCCTGTTGGTTTGACTAGAAATGTCTCACTAAATATTCCTTGTGCATTTGAATGCAAAATGATTGTGACATGTGAAACAAATGGAAGTAAGTCGATCAGTTAGGAATATTTATTTACAGAGTTTTCTCCAAGATATAATTAAAGCCCTCACACCATAGCCTACTTTCCAATGCCAAGGCCCATAGGGTTCTGGTGTAACAATTACACCCTCCACCCCCTTGCCGAAAGTGTTTATTAGATATTTTGAAGCTGAAATAGGTTTTTTTCTCATAATAAGTTAATCAAAATATATGTGTTTGAATCAAGATCTTATATTATTTACATTTGAAAGAAATGTTTCAATGCAAATCATCTGTATTCATGTACACAGGAGATCAGCTGCTGTATTCTTGTGAATTATAGCCTTGTCAGGAAATCTACATACAAAGATAAGGAATATTAAACATACTCCGTGACCAGTATTCCAAGAATAATGGCAATTTCCAGTTACAGGCACTATAAAACTTAGTACATACAATATTTGAGAACATGTACTGGGATGTGAATGCAGGGTAACAGGAATTATGGCTCTTTAAAACCCACAAACTATTAATTTTATCAATAAATTAATTTTGTAAGTGATTTTGTGAAAATAGATCAGTGGGATGCCACAAGTTACTGGTATGATCAACATTTACAATTCTTCCTTTTCCCACAACGATTTACAATTCTACCAACGTTTTGTGTAGATTATTATTTGTGCATGTCACAAATGTTTGTTTTTATTATGGTGTTAAAATTAGTACTACCATGGGATAACGAAATACGTACAAATGTAACTTGCCGAAGTGACTCGGCCACTGAACAGTGTCTGTTGTTGTCACATGATGTATTTGACCCGCGACTTCATCAGGTCACAAAGTCGTTTGCATAGCCCGAGACTACGTCGCTGACACAGTTCACAATTAAAGATGCAATTTTCGGTAATTTTTAAATTCAAAGTCCCGATATAGGAAATGCGCGCATTATAACTATACAATAAGACATCGGTAAAACAGAGTTCGAGCTAGGTTGCGGCCTTGCGGGATTGCGGTGATAAATTTAGAGATGTCCCCACTAAAAACACCAACCGTGGCATCGTGCCCGCATCTTTACCACATATGAATTTATTTTAAAAAACTACCTATTTGTCATGAGTCAAAAACGATACCTGTCGCATACCATGTACATCCAAATGTAAGCACTTCTAGAAGTCAAAACACTCTGTAACCTCTAACCAAAATGTCTTGTCTGAGAAATAATTTCCTTAACTGATCGGGTTCGAGATTAGATTGTACGACTATATTTAGACAATTAGGGCATGACCTTGGCTTAGATGTAGATGATGATCATGACAAGTCAAATGAGAAACAGTCAGAGCAAGGTCTGCCAGGTAGCAAAAAGTTGAAACGCAAAAACGGAATCTGGCAAGACAACTGGTTCGATAATAATATATTGTTTTGTGAATCTGTTTCATAAATGCTTTCATCAATTTGAAAAATGTCCCAACTTTTTACACATGTTGAAGACCAGTGTCCCCATGTTTCACAAAGCTGGGTCGAACACTGGTAGAGCTAGAAAATCATTCACGAAGACTCGAATACCGCGTAAGTGTGCAGACAACACATATTTTTGTCAGTAATTGAACCTTTCTGGCAGGTACCTCTTAGCGACCCCTGGCCAATAGCCAGTTTTCCTACATGGCAGTATATTCTGTCCCTAGATCGACTATAAACTGTCAGGAAAATGTCTTATAGTCACTATCTAGGGACGGATTTCTCGGTCTAATGGTAAATGTACCTTTGATTTCAGTAATGGCGCTTTTGAGAAAAATACACTTGAGGGCGAAAAGCCCGAAAATGCTCGCAATATGACGGGTGTCGGTTCGCTGCACAGTTTCGTGATATTAGAAGTCTGTGAGCAAATCCGGGAACCCAAAATATTGCGGGCATTTGAAGACAACTTTATAACTTCACAAAATTTTAGAAAAAATTTATATTTTATAATTGCTTCTAGATTACATATTCACAGTTTGGGTAGGGATGCTAACTAACAATCATCAACTAAAACTACTTGTTTCCAAACGGCATACATACATGACATAAAACATTGAGGGACATACAGAACTGCGGGTCCCAAGTTTTACCGACATTTCGCCCGTTATTTGGCTCTCAAGAACTAAGTTGCACATAAAAATTAAAATTTTTGCTATGTGGTATAAAGACAATATTTTTCCCGATATATTACAATAAAAGCACAAATTTCTGTAATTTTTCGGCACACGAAATATTGCGGGTCCCATCCTGCAGACATTCGGGGGCAAATAGCGCTCCGTAAAATTGCGGGGCTCGTCATTAAGCCAAAATTTTTTTCCCGTAATATTGTGGGTCCCGTCACTAAGTGGTTACTGGTAAGTGTTGAAACTTTTAAAATTACTTTTTCAGTTGTTAGTGTCCCTTTTTGTTTTTGTATCAGAACTCTGGAACTGTTTAGCATAAATTCATAAAATTTGACACAGACATTGAGCTTGTAGCCTTGCTCTGGTTTTGAGTGTTTGGATATTTCATGGGAGTAGACCAGGGTAGAAACTTGGGGGGGGGGGGATTAAAATACTCTCTAGTTATATATGTTGTGTAATAGAAGATTTGTGGTGGCATATACAAGGCTCTACGCAGCAGTTTCAATTTACTTGGTCAAATCTAAGTAAATAATTGTAAAATTTAACCAGCCAAAATATAACTTTAGTTGTCAAGCACTGAAATTTTTTCTCTCTCTCTCTCACACTCTCACACTCACTCACTTATTCACTCACTCACGTTTTTTTGTCGCTAATGAAGTTCAACTTCTTGGACAGACAAAATGTACATGGACTATTCAGATGGTTAACCTGAAGGATTTTGTCTCACTTCACGTCTATCGAGCAACTGTAGATCTATATTTCGGACTGAAATTAAATCAGATTTTCTCTTGACACTCACTACGGATTTTGTTTGATCCATTTTACCTGCAATACTTGACCCAGCTTTCCGACACTATTCACAAAACATCGTACTCGATTCTTTGTCATATCTCATGCAATCAGTTAAAATCCCCAAGCCATGATAAACAAGATTCCCGTTGATATTTTTAACACATTTTCTGTGCCTTCATTTGGACTTTTCCTCGTTTTGCACAATACGATGAGATTGGCTTTGTTTTGTTCCTTGCCATGTTTACCGACGTAAGCCGACTTGTTGTAATGGTCTATTTAGTATGTGCGTGGCTTATCATGCATCGTTGGGTTAAACAAATCAAGTGGGAACAGTATCTAAACATAGAATTAGGAAATAAACACGGTTAAACTTTGTCACTCACAAAACGTGTATATTGAAAGTGACCGCCCATATAGAATCATTAACGATAATGACAATTTCCTCATGATGCAAGATTCCTATTTTCGTGTAGTGATTATAGTTTCTGGCAGATTAAAAGCGAAACGTTGTCAGTCGCTCTGACACCTGTCATGTGCAAAGGTAGTGTGAGTTAGAACTGTGGCCAATGGAATCACCTATATACATCAGAGGTCAGGTCAAAGTTGATAGTAGATTCCATATACGGTAATCGTATCCCATAACAGTCGACAGTTAAAAACACAACCGCCTTGTAAAGACATCGCGTTCAGGTATTCTTGTGACAAAATTTGACTCAGACTTTATACCGAAATTTAAATTATTTCAGATCTATATGGGTATTTGTCTGAAAAGTTATAACTCGCCATCTGACAACCGTTTTGCAAAAAATTGTCTCCAAAAGAAATATTTACTCGCAAATTCGAGTGATTTACTCGCATTGTAGAGCCTTGTTAATTTACATCTATCAACATTGGTTTGGCAATGTGTGGTCAGAAAGTTAATAAAAATCGAGCATCACAACACGTACACTATGCAAGTGCAACTGAAAACCCTTGCTTTTTCCCAAATGCAGTATGATCACGCATGACAATTTCACTATTTAATGGGTTCTTCTCCGATGGTGTATCATTACCTTGAACAATGGCACGAAAGAGGTTGTCAGAAGTGCAAAGATGGCACATTTTTGCTGCAGGAATGTCCTTCGAGGCAATCGTAAGGCAAACAGGCTACCATTATACAGTAATTAGCAGACAACTCAGAAAACATGCCCAGACTCATGAAGTGAAGGACCGTCCACGTTCGGGACGTCCTCCTGTGACGTTTTCATGACAATTACACCTTTACATGTCAGGGTCTATAGCAATAAACGTCTCCGTGAATTCGTTAATTCTGGTGTTCTTGTATTACCAGATGTCTATTCTTTGATAACCTGTCTCATTTGCCCAATTCTACTTCGCCATAGTCTCTCAATTCGTATGCGTGTCCGCCTCGACACCAACAAACACTTGGAGTGCTTAACTTTTCTCTCTGTGTATATATGGTTTATATGTTTAAACCGCTTATATTCGACAGTTGTTCAGAAGTGTGTGACCATTAGTTTTCTAGGAAAGTCTTTGACTTGTGACATTTCCAAAGAACTGTTCCAGCTTTTAACAAAGCTGGCCAAAGTACCATGTGAAACTGGGTTATGGTGCTGTTATGGCCCTAGACCTCGTGTTGGTTGACACCAGGTCAGCCTCTCGTTGAGGCAGGTTTTAACGTGACTTGAAACGAAATGTGAGTAAATTAGTCGTTGTCATACTAACATCCAGTGGAGCGGTATCACGATGGTTGTGAAATTGTGGATGCATGAGAGAGCATAACACTGGCGGATGAACGACAAAACATCCGGACCGTGATCCAGAGTGGCGGGGGAAAGGCAGTGGGCACAACACTTCTCCCCCATCCCCCTTCACACACTCACACACACACACCCTCACAAACATACAAGCACACACACACACACTCAAGGGTTGCTCTCGTTTTATTCAAACTCAAGAGTAGTTCTATCGACAAAGAACATTGATCAATTTCTGGGGAAGGCCCATCGACCCCCTTAGAGGCGTCGACATACCAGACTCGCAAAACACCCTGTGCTTCACTACCTTTACCCCCACCCATTCACACCCCCTTCAAAAAAATCCTAGATCTAGCCTGGACATCTGCATATAACGTCCCTTGCCGTGTGGTGTTAAGGTCACAAAACTAACGTAATCGAGCGTTACATAACATGAACTATCGAAAACACGGAACAATAATGCTAGCCAAACAGCGTTAACCACCTATCAGGGCATAATCATTTGAAGTCGAAACTTGAAGTAAGTAACTTGTCATGCATGGCTAAGACGAGCTCCTACAATGTACTAAACATAGCAGACTGCTTAGCTAGTAATTGATTGATTAAGGATACAACCGGCAGTGTCATTGCAAGACAATCAGTCTACAATCTGCCTTCACCAGATCTGTCGTAGTCTGTGCGTAGGATGCGCTTCTGCACAATTTATATCTACCGTTCATCGACCGGAAGACATTATTAGACGTGGATACATTTACGACAGGGATTTGCTTAAAGCCCCTTTCCCACATACAGTAGAGCACGATATATCAGTTTACAGTAGAGCACGATATATCAGTTTACAGTAGATATATCAGTTTACAGTAGAGCACGATATATCAGTTTACAGTAGAGCACGATATATCAGTTTACAGTACAGCACGATATATCAGTTTACAGTACAGCACGATATATCAGTTTACAGTAGATATATCAGTTTACAGTAGAGCACGATATATCAGTTTTCCCACTTCCCAACGCTTCGTGGTGGATCGTGCTCAACCGTATTGTTGGCATACGATGTCAGTACGAATTACTACGAATTTTCATGAGTGTAGTACGACGTTAATACGGCTTCAGTACGATTTAAAAAGATGCCAGTACGACGTCGTTAAGACTTGCTTGGTCGCATGGCTGATTGTGTGCTGTCACCGTGATACATTTACGCTAAAAACTGTCACACGACAAGCACATTCGTGGAGCGCGGCGGTTCGTAGAGCATTCGTACTGGCATCGTATCAGCATCGTAACAAAGTCGTGGCTTATGCCGTACATGTAGGTCTTGTGACCAGTACGAAACAGCACGAATGAACAAGCCACCTTCACGACACACCATACAACAAAGTTAAACAAGGCTACAATGGGCCACGCCTGATTTTTGGAATTTTTCGCAAAATTCGACGCGCTCTACAGCAGCGTCAAGAATATATCACTTAGATTGAGAACGACTCATCAGGAACATGCCGTTGAGAATTAGGAAAAATAATAAATCATGAGCTATCGTAGCTAAACTCGATCGTGTGTGGGAAAGGGGCTTTACAATTTGGATAACTTATTAGGTTAACACCACCCACCGCCTGTCTACTTATATGTGTAGGGATAAGATAACAGGACAAATAGAGATAAGATAACAGAGCTCTCAAATCCGGGGGCGAGGGGGGGGGGGTGGTTATAGGGCAACAGATTGGCAGACTCAGCATTTTGGAATTATTGATTGTACTACACAAAGTACCATTCCACAGACTGCATAAGGACGTCTGCCATATGGATTCGGAAAACACTTTATCTCGCTTTATGCCGATAATAATAATGTAAAACTGTGCGTGATAATAATTGTGTAATCCTTATAATTTCGGCCACCGTGATGCCCCTTCCAACAATAACGTTATTCTTTCTTGTATCGTTATTGTCAGTTCCTGTCAATTGTCGAGTTTCTTTCAGACACTCCACTGAGCTTTTTGTTTATTGAAGTATGCTTCGGTAGGGTTGTTCCCATTCTGCCTACATCTAAAAGTTGTGTTAAAACAACAACTTCATGCTTCAATGATTCTGATTTATGAGGGTTTTTTTCTTTCTTGCTTATTACTACATCTCACAGAATGATGTTATCATTACTGACTGACCAGCTTTAGTAGCCAACACTCACCTGGGTGCATGCATTAGGGTAATAGAAATATAAATATTAATTAAAACCATTAAAACTGTACTTGAAATAAACACACTAAGAAAACCTGGAAATTTCCATTTCTTAAATAGGGGTGTTAGCCTTATTCCCAAAGTGCCTACATAAGATATTGTCGGCAGATTGGGATGTAGGCAGAATGGTACCAATCCCTTCAGTAGCTTAAGACTGTTGAGTATTTAGCTGTGTATATAATAAATAATAAAACTACTTATATTGAAGTTTGAAAAATTCATCAACACTTTCTACTGATACTGAATTTGTAAAACTCCACCGTGAATAATACAAGTATATGCGTGTGTACCAAAACGAGAAAATAAAAGATTTGCAATATCATAACAATCGTAGAAAGGGGCGATTGAAGTTTCTCGGAAAGAGTGCTGGAGAAAACGTTTGAAAATACTTTGGCACAGGATAAAATACCATATGAAACAATGCCATGAGGTAATATATATTCCAATGGGACGTTGCATGTCTGATTCGGTGACTTAGGGGCGGCATTTCCTGAACCAAAGCATGACAAACTGAGACTGATACAACTCTATGATACTCCTCTAGGATAAGGAATGTTAAGGCCCGATGAAGAAAGATGTATATTTATACTGTCTAACATACAAGCTGAGCTTACACAAAATACAAAATGTCGTCTGGAACGGAGTGCTATGAGCAGTTCATTTAGTTTTGAGAGATTTGGAAGTTGCCTGCACGTGCAATTCGTGAAAC
>JAUELE010242608.1:0-11292 GCA_031471655.1 Diodora aspera | reverse complement strand
TTTAGAAATTGCCCCCAAAACGTAAGTGAAAAATTTGAAATTTTAGAAACTGCTGAAGGTAACAATCACCATTTTTCAAAACTTAGTTTTCCGATTTTCGAAAAAAGTCGAATTTTTAGAAATTTGTTTTCTGGATTTTCGAAAAAAAGTCGAATTTTTAGAAATTTGTTTTCTGGATTTTCGAAAAAAGTCGAATTTTTAGAGGTTAAATAAATTGATTATCTTGACAGAAATAGCACCTTCAAAATTTTTTTAGAAGTTCGAAATTTTAGAAGTTTTACCGTAAACTGACTTATCAGTACAGGTTTAACTATAAAATATCAGGTTTCAGTTCAACTGTGGTTTGAAAATACAACATTGTTCTGTTATTAATATAACATGCAAGCTGGCTCTGGTGGGGTCATCAAGCTGGTGATTGGGGTCGGACATCTACGGGACTCGACCTGACAAGTTAAAGAAGATTAGTGATCAATGAAGAATAGTATGGGCAGAATATGACTGCTGCTATCATATTATGGTTAAATATTAGGTGTTTATAAAGTAGAAACTTTGTCATTTGGGGGATGACCCCCTTCAATCCATACCACCTTGATGACATTCACCTGCAAACTCTATTCAACATCCTCCACCACTCCTAATCTCACATTCTACACCTCCTACCATTACATTTTTTTAATAAAAGCCATCCTTCATCTTCTTCAATTCGATTCCCACCAAAGCAGTCAGTATTTCATATGGTGCGATGGATGAAGTGGTTAGCTCGTCAGACCAGCAATCTGCCAGCCTTGGTGGTTGTGGTTCAAGTCTCACCCTGGCACTTCTCTTTCAGCCCGGAGAGACAGGAGCCTTGATATTGATGTGATGTTGGTGGTTATGTGGCTGAAAACTATGTAAAACCCCAAATCACTCCTTCATATGGTGCACGGCACATTGTGGTATCACCACTGGTTCTTCAGTACCAGCCGTAGCATGCAGGTTTCAATGCATCAGAATTACCCAGGTTTCCACTAGTGATGAGGGCTTTCCTCCTGCACTCAGCTGGCAAAAGTGGGCATATGGCTGAAATATTGCCTAGTCCTAATATAGAGCAAACCAACTAACATTTCACGAAATTTCACCCACATTCTCCACCACCTTCCATCCATCACCTCCTACCTCACATTTCATCAACCCATATCCCCCACCAGCTCAAATTCTGCATCCCCCCATCCCTTATCCCACATCTTCCACCACCGTTATTTCCTTATCCTATATCCCCACCACCATTATTTCCTTAACCCACCTCCCCCACCACCATTGTTCACTTATTCCACATCCATCACAACCCACTATCCCATAGTATCAGCTCTAATCCCACCTCCACCACCACCATTATTCCCATATCCCATCTCCCTTACCACCATTATTCACTTACCCACCTGCCTCACCACTATTGTTTCCTTATTCCACCTTCCCACCACCGTTATTCCCTTATCTCACCTCCCTCACCATTATTGTTCCCTTATCCCACCTCTCCAACCACCATTGTTTCCTTATCTCACCTTCCCCACCACCATTATTCCCTTATGATATCCCACCACCCCCAAAACCATTATTCCCTTATTTCACATCCATTACAACCCACTGGTTCATACTATCAGCTCTCATCCCACCTCTGTCACCACCCAATCCGTAATTTCTCACCCATCCAGGGGCACAAGATAGAGGAGTGGTCAGCGTGTTGGCCCATAGGTGTAGGTGACACCATAATAATATTGCTAAAAGATTGTTGCAAGTCACGTTAAATCCAAAATCACTTGCTCCCACCAACCTCAACCCACATTTGTCACCGCCCTCCATCCCACACCTCCACTGTCCTCCATCCCATATCCCTCACCACATCCATTCCCACATCCCCAAACCTCACCCAGCATCCCCATCAGCTCTCATCCCGAATTTCCATCCACCTCCATCTTCCATCTCGCCTCTCCTATTTCTTCTATGCAGTAATATTGGCCGTTTTTGAACTTACATCTGTTTCCTCTCTATTGAAGCGTGGAGCTGGAACGTACCGACAAGTCAGAGCAAGAAAAAGTGGAAGAAGCAAAGTGAGTAGATTACTATTTAGAATTTATTGTCCTATAGTTTTAGTCAAAGATTCGGACATGAGCGGGACATGTGAAATACGGCAGTGTCTAGCAATCTGTAAGTCTTAGTAGTTGTTGGTTAAATTCCTGTCTAACTTGGTTACCAATGCTTATTTCCCTCCTCGAAATCCAGGGCTAACAGGTCACCCAGATGCCCTGGATGTACTCCTATACTGAACACTCATCTCCAGGTCAGTGTTTTGATCAATCAGTGAGGCTTCCACAGCGAAAGCTTGCATCCAGACGTGTGGCACATCTCTCCTAACACTCAGCGAAATAGATATTATGAGTTTAAATTTTTCAAGTTATTATTCATACGGTTAATGCGACATTTTATTGGTTGCCAATATTTAGCAGATTTGGACTTTCCATATATACAAACGACTATCGTGATTAGGAGTAAATCCAGGGCATCTGAGGGAGCTGTTGGTGGAGTCATATGCCCTGGATTTTGAGAATGCTTATTTTCATGCTAGACCTGATATTGTTGAATAACCTTTGAGCACAAGTGAGAAGGATATATCAGATGTCCTAAGGGCTTAGTCATTTCACATATACCATGGAGAGCTCATACACGGAACTCATTTCCTTAGATTTTCCAAAGATTTTTATACAAATAGTTTGCATTACAGTTCATACCATTGATTAGTTTTGAGAAAGTATCAAAAAGCGAAGATGAAAATATATTTTTATTTTTAAGGAAAACTGCAGTTAAATGTCCAATTATTCAGTCATTTCTTTGTGGTAGAGAAACAGAAAACACTGGGCATCTTCGGCGCAATGCTTTATGGATGTTCAATATTCATTCATTAAATCACTTGAGCAATTCTCCATTCATTCATTTGTTAATTTATTTATTTTAGAAAACTAAGAATCACTTAGTGTCTGTAAATTATTTATGATGTTCAGGTTGCTTTTATAAATAAATTCTTTATAGCGTTTGTAAATGTGTATTAATTATTTAATAGTGCATAAATCATTTCCGCTTGAATGTCTAAACCTGCGATGCATGTTATTAATGAGAAAGAAACTGCCAGTACTCACACTCATTGCTTCCAATACTAGGGCATGTTTCTTTTTATTTTGGGTATTTCTCGTTACTTCATTCATGCACTGGCATATTTCATCAGATGATTACCCTGGAATGTCGATATTGGATTCCACAGTTGAGTTAATGCGCGACAATGTTTGTAATAACGACCCTGAGCAGTCACGTAAGCTCGGCATCCAATAATCAATTCTACAGTAACAATACTACCAGGTACATTTGTAGGTTAGGAGTTATCGGCCCTATTTTGCTGCTGTATCTACAAACAGGTGCCTGTTCTTTGAAATACATGACAGTGTAGATAAGGGTGTGTTGACACAGCCTGACACACGACACACATTTCTCTAAGTACACACATAGACAGTAGGGGACATGGAGACCTTTCAAAGAGGCTTTAAACTGTGGTCAAATGTCACTGGAAGACATTCCTAAAGCAGAACAGACACACGCAGGTAGGTTTTTTGTCAACATCATTCAGTTCAATTGTATTGAAATGACACGCACTCAGTTTAAATTGCACAGGGACATTACTTCAGATTTCGGATTAAATTATTGACTTATTTTTAAGTTAAATTTACATTTATATTTTATATGGTTCTGCACTCAACATGAGAATTGTTTGTAACATCCATTCCATCAGTTCTACATCAATATATTGGTATATTTATCTTTCTTACTATATACCTTTGAAGTCGTTTACAATTTCCCTAGGAAGCTGGTTGTCA
Organism: Diodora aspera; assembly: GCA_031471655.1. Taxonomy (NCBI): domain Eukaryota; kingdom Metazoa; phylum Mollusca; class Gastropoda; order Lepetellida; family Fissurellidae; genus Diodora; species Diodora aspera. The sequence continues at coordinate 7,393 of JAUELE010242608.1, read as the reverse complement.
TTGATCTGGTGTGCAGTAATCCCTGGTTGGTACCATGGAAACGGTCGTGTACATTGTCTTAGACTATTTGCTATGCTGTTTACTGAGCTTATCGTGAGTCTGGTTTATTGAGGTTTGGTGAAATTGTGTATGAAAGAAGTCCTACTTGTCTTTGTATTCGACAATTATACATACGTTGCAGAATGATCGTGTTTCTTGGGAAATATTCCTCTCATTTACCGGTCTTTGAAATAAGCATTATACATCTTTTCATTCACCCTTGTCAATGGTTAAAAATAGCATCTGACATAATAATGTGGAGTCTTGTCTAGTGCAAGATCCAGGCTTATAAAGCTTGTTCAAAGCACTATGCATTATTGTCCTGGTGTAGCCCATGCAGCCTGTTTAGGCTTGGAGGCTAACAACACTTCTTATGGAGGGTCATGTAACCAGTTTCACTCACTCATGGCTGGATGGCACAGTGGTTAGGGTGTCAGCCTGGTTGTGGGTTCGAATCTCACCCAGGTACCTCTTTCAGCCCCGAGTGACCCCTGACCTTGACATGAGGTAGGTGACAATATGGCTTAAAGATTGCCAAAAGCCATGTTAAATCAAAAATCACTCACTCATTCATTACCACAATTTTTGTCCAGTTTATCCTCATTCTATCTGGTATTTAGTACTAGGAATATGGCTGAAATCTGTATTAGAAAGTTAAAGCCCGTCCAACTAGTTGTCAACACTTAATTATCTTTCAGATGGGTGTTTAGATATTGTTCACTGGGGAGGTACACTGTGTCAGCACTGACGAAATTCTGTGACCACATTATGTGAAATGTTTCTTCAGAAATAGTCTGTCTCACAGACGCTGAATAAATACTTTTATCCAATGCCAGCCTACTAATGTGAGCCCACACCCTTCAGTTTAGCAAGTCTAGATAAAACCAAATTGTCTCTGGACTGGTTAAGAATCTTATATAAAAAAACAATTACGGTTTTCAATAGTATATTAAAATATTATATAATAACATTCCAGAGACTAATAATTAGTCTACTTGAGGAACTGACAGTTTACATTTGTGTTTGTAGAGTTTCTATTAAATGGGTGTTGCATCAGTCCAGCAACCAATTAAGTAGAAAGGAATAATATCATGCAAAATATAAAAATGAATTTTAAATATACAAATAAACTATTTGGTGTTGATAGTGCAAATTGGTGCCCAGAGCGTATCTGTGACCTGCAAATGTTAAGGTAGTCTGTCATCCAGACCCTGAAGTTTTATTATAACAGAAACAAGCATACAGTCTAGATATTTTCCCAGTCTAGCTTCAGTGAGCAGACTCTCTGGGATCTTATTTATTTTATTACAAATGTATATCGTTTCGATTTAATTAAAAAATAGTGAAATATTAATCTTACTTCAGAGACTGAATTTTAGTCTAGTGTTGACAGGAGACCCAAACCCTGTGTCTAGTGTCTGGGGGTCCCTGGGCAACTGGAAATGACTCTTGAAACTGTGTTGAATCCACTGTAACTTGATCATTGTTTACATTAATTTATGTCAGAAACACTCATGCCTTTTAATGTCATCTTGCAATATTAATAGAAACACGTATGGTTAATTGTTTGCCTGTTTGCTAATGCTAAATGTCTTATGTGATAAATATGTACTAGTTCCGGCTGAGTGGGCACCACATGACATGAGCAGCAAAACATACAGTCTTCCGGTGCTGACAGTGTTATAAAATAACTTCTAAGAACTTGACAGCTGTGTAAGAGACTATGAATACAGCCATAATGGTTATCTATCCCTCTGACAGATCCGTTCCTCTACCTGTTAGTACAGGTAGCTGGTTAATTAAACACCCACAATAAAGAAACTGTTTGCTATAGGTTGTTAACAGGAAATATTTGGGCAGGGGGCCAGCCTGTACAGTTAGCTTTGAATTCATTCTGATTGATTGCTTATTTATAGCTTGTAGTATGTAGTACCTAGCCGAATTACCCAACTAACTGGAAGATATAGCAGTATGATATTGTTGTTTTTACGACGATCTATTTTGATGCTTGATATTGGAGCTGGTATTAAGGAAGGTAATATGGAATGTAAAGCATGTATGAATTGTTTTTTGGAGTGTCCAAATGACAACAACTCCTAATTTTGAGCTGTTGGTACCTTCCTACTTTTTGTTGGAGGGGTGTTAGGTTAGCATTGTGTCATGTTAAAATAGGACTCCAGTAACTTTATGCATGTTGTAAAAAAACAACACTTTTGGTACTAGATGTTTTCAAGAAAAAAGACCATTGGGTCATTGAGCAAAGTGCTGTATCTTTAATGAGGAGCAGATAATAGCTTTGGGAATACTTATTGGTGTTGTGACTTTGTTTCCGCAGCGCTATATAAATGCATAATTTATTTATTTTATTTTATTATTAAGTTTGAAAACACTTTTGGGGTAACGCTTTGAAACATTATTTAGCAATATGCACAAAATATGCATGACTTACGAAAATGTCAATTAATACTGAAGGTGTTGAGTGGGGATGTATTGATTTAATTTCTTTGATTGTCTATCTCAGTGTCTGCCTTGAGATGCTTTTTGTTCATGTTGTGATTGAAATATTGCCACAAGGGTAACTTAGGTCAAGTTTTTTTCCTTAGGATAAATGTGGTGTTAATAGATAGAGTATTTCTCATTGTGCATTATGGTATATGTTGAAATGTTGCCATATAAATGAAATGCTTAGCTATCAAATGGATAAACACTCTCCAACATGATATTGACAGGTTTATGAACTTATGACGGGGAAATAAATAACAATTTTAGATTTAATAGAATTTACAAATAAGTAAGAAAATAGTCTTTCAGGCTTTAGTTAAAAAGAAACTAAAGGAAATTAAATGCTTCACAGAAGCAGGACAGAGTATCGGAATATGTTCTGTCAATCAGAACAAAAATGCCGATTCAGTCAAAATACTGTTACAGTTGTAGTACCCATGTAGCACAACTTGGACGGCCCAAAATTGACATGCAATCGGTGGGAGTTGGTGGCGGACCGACGTGCAAATGCTTGTTTCTAGTGGGAGTATTTTTATCTTCCCCCCCCCCCCATGTCTTCTTTTTGTTACTTAAAACAGCTGTTAGTTCCATTCTATTAGTTTGAACCCATCATTTGACATAGAAAATGCTATTGAAATGATTCACTGTTTTGCCACTGACCAGAGCTTGCTTCATGAGGGCTGACTGAGGCCCAACAGTCAAACCTCTGTCGGAATGCTGATGAAGCTGCTAGTGGGCCACTTTCAGCCCGACCAAGATGCGCTTTCTTGGTAGTGTAATGTTTTTGTTCTGTGTTTCAGACTTGAACTGGGGAAGGTGAACGTTAAGCTGGAAAATGAACATCTAGCCAAGGAAGAGAGAGAGGAGAAGATGTGGAAGGCGCACGATGAGAAGGTTGCACAGTTGCATGATGACAAGCTTCAGGTGCAGATGATGATCAGACAGACCAAGGATGAGAGAGACCAGGCCAGTGAGGAGCTGGAGGACATGAGGCAACAGCTGAATCAAGAAGAGATGGCATGTAGGTAGTTTACTAAGACTGGTTAAACTTTGTATTGGGTTGACCTGATATCAATGTGATATGGCGAAAGATTGCTGGAAGCCACATAAAATTCAGAATTCACTCTCTCGTTATTTTGGATTAAGGTGAAGATTAGCCTCATTACAGTATCTGTCTGTTTTGGTGGTTGTGGCATAAATAAGTGTTTTTCTTCAAGCTTGGAATGGTGCCTCCTTAATGGTTATTGTGCTTAAATATTGCCCTATATTATATTAAATCACTGGCGTTTATTAGCAATGGTGGCTTATCATCGCCAAAATGAAGTTATTATCAAACATTAGTTTTTTCTGTATTATTTCCAGTGAAAGAAAAGTTTCAACACGAGATTCAGAAGGTGCTGAGTTTGAAAGACAAGTCTTCCGTTTCTACAACAAAAAGCAGAGAAACTGACTCAACTGCCTCGGACAGCAGCGACGACCTGCCAGTTAAAGGACCAGTAGGAAAGGCCATTCGAGAGAGGAAGATATCTCTGGAAGGACGCCTCAAGAAGGTGGCTGAGAAGGAGCTCCTGAGTCAGCTGAGTCACAAGGAGAAGCTGAAGGATCTGGAGTCTCAGGAAGAGGACCTGGAGAATCAGTTTGAGGAGTGCCAGCTGGAGATTGCAAACAAAGTGAAGGAGATAAAAGAAACTGAGGCACAGTTCCACAAGGAAGATGTGGATGAGTATGAGAACATCAACAGCAAGACACAGGAAGTTGAGAACTTGGAAATGCAGGGGCAGCAGCTCAAGGCATACATCCAGGAAAAGGAGGATCTCATGAGAGTGAAGTCTGCCAAACCTAGGACTTTGAGGGTGGCCTGCAGTGAAGAGAAGCTGACCAACTTACCAGCTCTTGATAGTGACATGTCAAGAACACAAAGCTTGCAGGTGTTACAGAAGCCTCCAGATGTCTTAAAAGGTTTAAGATTCAGTAATCAAAACAGAGGAAATGAGTCTGAGGATTCACTTTCAACCAGTCAGAAATCTGATACTTCTGATGGACAAAGAGTTGGTGGGAAATCAATATCAAGCAGAGCCAAAAATGTTACCGCAAGGTTATACAGACCTTCTGCTCCAAAGCATGAGTTTTTGAAGAAGGGACATGCTTCTCCCACAGTTTCTCCAGCCTGTTCTGTTGAGAGACTAAGTGTGACTCCTGATCCAGGTGTTGTAGTTAAACATGATTATCTTAAGAAGAAGGATCGTACTCTACCTCATGTTCAAAAACCTAAGAGAAGTAGGAAAATGCCAGAAGAAACATCTGTTAAGTTTTCATACTTGAAAAAGGGTGGTGGCCGCAGGCCATATGATGCTCATCCACATTCCAGCAGAAAGGAAGACAGCCCAGTGAGACACAAGGATCATGCTGCTGATAAGTCTGAACTCACAAAGAGCAGCTCCAAGGCATCTAAGGATAGAAAGAACAAAGGAACAACAAGTCAAACAGCAGTACAAACAGATGATATAAATGTTGGCCTTGATTTGCCTTTGAGGAGATCCCGACCTTTGTCCCGAAGTTCTTCCAAGGGCTCAAGTCTTCCAAGTGTTCCGGAGTCGGTAGAACAAGAAACATCAGAGAGTTACATGCAGTCAGCGCCCAATGTGTTACAAGTCACAGCTAATGTTGTGAGAAGGCAAAAGAAGCCCAAACCCCCCGGATGGGAGAGACCAAAGTCGATGCCAGTTGGGGAAGAGATGGCTACAGCACTGGCAGAGTTCAGTGAAAGCATTCAGGATGATACTGGTCAAGATGGGCTGCAATATGTTGAGTGTGTTTCAGGGAACATCATGATGTCTCAGGACAGTCCGTTTGGTTCTGATCAAGATATGAGAGACCTCAGTGACAGTACAGGCACAGACATAACAGTCCGGAAAGGTGGAAAATCTCAGTCTTCATCTGCAGATTCATGTAAGGATCCTGAAAGTCCAGCAGAACCCTATTCATTGCATGGTGAATCACCAGGCAAGAAGATGGGCGACCGGAAGAGACAGTCACCTTCCAAGACATCCCAAAAAGAGAAGTTGCCAAAGAAGATGAGGACTGAAGATACTGACATTCCAGCAACATCTTCAGGAGAAGACAAATCTCATGATCAGAATGTGACTTTTCAAGATGATGACAGTATACCAATGGATGCTAGTGGTGGTTTTGAAGAAGGTGGAGTGACTTCACCTAACAAAGTCCCAATTATTGATGAAAAGGAAGTGGAGGAGACAACAGTTGCAGACAGAAGCTTCTCACTTGATTCTTTGGATGGTGATTCTTTGGAAGATGCACTTGAACCAGTTGATACTCATCCTTCAATGGAGATTGTGCCAAAGGATATTAATGATTCTTTTCCAGATGGTGATTTTCAGTTGACCATGAATTTGGACAGTGCTGTTGTTGCTCAAAACTCTAGCATTCCTTTCAAAGGAAGTGGACAGGCTACAGGTTTCCAAGACCAGTTGAGTCTGGATGTTCATGGACAAGCAGCGGACGATGAACATAGTCAGTTGTCCGATGAATCCATGTCACCAACAGCAGTTGCTCAGAAGATTAAGTCTCTACAGGAAATACTACAACAGCTTCCCACTCCCAGGTGTGTACCAGCAAAACATCTTTTATTTTCAAAAAAAATTTCATTGTAATTTTATTACCTATGATTGCTATAAATGGTAGAACTTTAATTGTCAGGAATTCAGATGAGCTGTAAATTGCTTTGAATTGTAGACTTTCTGCCACTGAGTCAAAATAAAAATAGAATGTTACCGTGTATGTGAATTTTGACTTACCTGAAGTCTCTCATCCAGCTCACCACTTGTTCTCTGAGGTGATAGTTTGCTGTACAACATCAACAAAAATCATCTCGTATGCTAACATAGGATATGTGTGAAATGTTAATGATCCCATAATGTTCTTTCCTGTCTTAAAAATGTGAACATTTCTTTCCTCAGAGCTGCCACTGCTGCTGCAAATGTCAACAATGGTCGTCGCGCACGGCGTTCCCGTCCCAAGCATAAGAACACAGATTCTGACAGTCAAGATCAGTTCTCTGATGATTCCCTAGGGGGTTCAGGTATGCGACTCATACTCCATTCCTCAAAACTACCGGACTAATCTGACGGACACAAAATATATCAGATAATTCAAACTTGCTCAACAGATAAATCTGAGATGGCCTGTTGCACTTTTGGAGAGTCACATGTTGTCACTCAGAAAAAGTAGGAACCCATAATTCCAATTACAGTTGACCCCATTAATCCGGCCCCCGTTAATCTTACACCGATGTTAATTGGACATAATTGAGCATTTTAACCTATTCCAGTCTTATTTGCTATCCTCAATCCGACATTTTTGTGTGCAACCATGAATATCAGATTAGTGAGGACTGTCTATATGTTGTGTAAGGTGACTATGTTGGGAATCTTTTGCTCTCACCTTTTGGATTCTTCTCTCAATGTACATGTTGCACATCATGCTGTGTAATGGCTGACAGATAGTCAACGCAATGTAAAACCTCAACTCAGATATGCAGGCCTAGGGGTGCCAGAGATGAACAGCCATGTAGGGCTTCTTGGAAGTGACACCCCTTGGGGCTTCCGGGGAGTGACGTGGTGATACTCCTTGGGGCTTCCGGGGAAAGACGTGGTGATACTCCTTCGGGCTTCCGGGGAGTGACGTGGTGATACTCCTCGGGGCTTCCGGGGAGTGACGTGGTGTCACTTGGATGGAATACAGCCTCAGTAACTCAGTGCTTGTCGTACAAGGCGACTAAAATGGGGATCTTTTGCTTTCTATTTCTTACTATCGATCCTGTGTTGTCCCTTTT
>JAUELE010242597.1:0-11292 GCA_031471655.1 Diodora aspera | reverse complement strand
CATCACATTGTGCTATGGCTGAAATATTGCCCCCCTGCAATGTAAAAATCCATTTCACTCACTTGAACTCATTCCTCCCTTTCCAAGATTGTCTGACTCATAATATGCATTCCAAATAAGAATATTATATGAGCGTATGTTGAGACTTGACTTTAACTATTGCCCAATATGAGCTGTGCAGTGTACCTCTCTTACATCTCTTTCTATGTGAACTGAAAAACAACTACAACTAAATCATTACCTCTCCTCACAACTTCTTTTTGCAAACAGAAAAAAAACTGTATACACAGAGTCTAACAATTTGCAGGTCTATTATTGGGTCTATTCTTTACCATATGCTTTACCAGGATGTCCAAGCTGTGCCCTTGGCATCATACCACCATATTAAATCATTTCAGGCTGCATTATGAAGGATGTTATTGATACTGCTTCCAAGCTCCTAAAGTACCACATAGTCTGAAGCTGGTGTTTACCAATCAGACATTTATGCAGTGTTTCTGCCTTGCCACATTGTATGCAAATCACGGTTGCAAATGAGGCACTTAGAAATGCTAGACGGACATCGGTGTCCATAACACAGTGTTTATTAGATGGGGTGCGTTACGCGTTACCAAGTTATGGATATGTTGCAGAGTGATGGATGGCAGGTCTGGATAATATATCATAGGTCTGGGATCGCCTTCCATTGATTTTCACTCTGAAATAAAGGCTTTCGTATTGTATCAGCAGATTGGTCATGATTGCCTTTGTCAGAAATATTGATAAATGAAACTATAAACCATTTTTGTACAGCTGCCCAGAAGCCAAACTGTGATAAAAATTCACAAAGTTCATTTGCACTGAGCGCCAGTTGTAAAGTGTGTTAGTAGTTTAGGAACCCACTTATTGATGTAACAATTGATCTGCACTCTGTAGCCGAGTGGTTTTACAAATTAACAAGACATATTCCCCTGGTAAGCTTACATAATGCATTGTGATGATTCCACCGACTCATCGCACATTGGAAACACCACAGGAGCCGGGGTTTTGTCTTGCTGCTAATGCCTTCACACTTCAAAGAATCTTCCTATTCGATAACCAGTGCAACAAAAGCTCTTTGAAACTATGAAATGCTATATTCTGTCTGAACATTAAGGTATTCAGTGATCCTGAGCTGTTCGTAAATGTCAAACATCTGCATTTCTGATCTGCCTTCATTGAGAAATGGAGTTGGTGTGGCTTTTATACTCTATGACATTTGGGTTTCGGAATCCAAAATTTATAACTTTAGTGGTACTGGCAAAGCGAAATGGTGTGTGTCCCGGAAGAGCAAAATGTGTAATTGCTAAGAAACATTCAACTTACAGTACGCTGATATTGTCGTACTGTAGCACAAATCTGCTTCTAAACCGCTTCACGTCCGGGGAGTGACGTGGTGTCACCTAGATAGAATAGGGCCTCAGTAACCCAATGCTTGTCGTACAAGGCGACTAAATGGAGATCTTTTGCTTTCACTTTCCTTTCTATATATCTTTTATGAACTATCTTTTCGCTCGATGTTCACCTTCACCTTACACATCGTGTTGCGTTATGGCTGAAATATTGCCCTTGCAACTTAAAACATCATTTCAACTCAACTCAACAAATCCGCTCCTCAATGAGATATCAAATTTTGGATATTTTACCGTATGAGTCAATTTAGAAAAATGTCACTGTTTGGATCTGAGGATCACAACAATGATATATTTTTTTATTGAGAACATTAATTGCTTGAGGATAACATGTTAAGGAGTTAAATAGTGTGATTAAAGAAATGTAATTACAAAGGACTGAAATTAATTCAAAGTAATTAATGTTGACAAGATAGTTCCACCACAGTTACTGGAGGCGTGGTGGTCGCGTGGTAAAGCGTCAGATTTGTATTCTGGAGATCCGGGTTCGCCCCCGGCTCGCCAACTTGCTGTCAGTGAATTATAATTGCTTTAGAAGTTGAATTCTGTTAGATTTACCGGTAGTTTCAAGGTATAAAATATGTCAGGTGATATACATTGTACGAATAATGTATTAGAGATTGTGAAGACGTATCTGCTGATCTTTATGGTATTGGCAAATGAAAATGATATAATTAAATTTGGTGAGGAGTTTGCAATAAGATCTTAGATAGCGTCGAAAAGTTGGTGTGATTAGGTAATGATGTACTAGGTTGTAAAGAGGTCAGGGGTCAAATTAGAAATTTGCATTTTTCAGCAAATGACATTACTACGAGGTAAAGCAACCTCTGTCAGGAATCCACAAATTCTTCTAGCATCCATATTCTTCTGATAAGTTAACTAATGTCAGCTTGACTCTTTCTGTACCACTCACCAGTGAAAGCAACACTGAGTTTACTGAGTGAAGGCACAGCAGGATGTAGGATGGCACAGTGGTTAGTGCGTCGGCTCAGCAATTTGCCAGCCTTGGCGGTTGTGGTTCAGGTCCAGCCCCTGGCACCTCTCTTTCAGCCCAGACAAACAGGAGCCCTGACACCGACGTGATAGTGGTGAGAGCATGGTGATGTGGCTGAAAGATTGCTGAAAACCATGTAAAACCCCAAATCGCTCACTCACAATCATTGAGTTTGGTGGTGGATTTTCACTTTGACGTACACAATTCTGCCAGCGACGTCCCATCTGTACATGAATCCAAAGGTCCTAGATTCTAACCCTGTTGAAGGTGACAGGGCACCATCTCTGCAGTAGCCAATCACCTGCCTTGATAATCTGGTGTGCTCTCGGATGATGACATCACCTTTGGTTCGTCAGTACCAGCCATAGCTCTAGTGATCCAGGCTTTCCTCATGCTGGAAACTGACCGTAGTCTAAGATCAGCCACAATAGAAAGTGAACGTAACATCCCTGAGGAGAAGAAGGGCAAGGGAGTGGTTATGCATTTTACATGGTTTTGGGGCAATCTTTCAGCCATATCATCACAGTGGTACTATATCACGTCCGTGTCAGGGTTCAATCTCAGGGCTCAAAGAGAGGTACCCCGGGCAGGATTCGAACTCATGACTGCCAAAGCTTGCAGATTACTGGGCCGACACGCTATCCTCTGCATTAACCCACACTCTAAGAGTAGAAGAAGAGTATGTGTTTCGGTTACCATCAAGTAAGCTCTTTTGGAGTCATGAAAGCTAACTGGGATGAGCTTTCTCAATTTCATCAAGAAGCCATGATTTAAACACAGATTTATTTTCAGCTCATGTTAAGTGTTTATATTCTGGCAGCGTTACAATTAAACCTTGAAAAATTGGCTAAGATGGACCGATTTTCTGGGTGCATCGTTACACTTTTAAAAGATGTGTTTACAAAGTAATGGAAGCTGACGTTAATGAGAAAAAAACTTAATTAGTTTGTGAACGTCTTCTAGTTTCATGCCTAGCACCTTATACATAGACATTGTAAGCTTGATGTTGAAATAACTTTGGAAATTAGCTCTTTACCTTAAGTTACTGTTACATGTATTTCAAAAGGGTGTGCTTTAGATTACTTGAAGAACATCATAACAATGTTTTTGTATTGAAGACCAATGTTCTTTTCTTCCTCCTGGGCCTTTTTAGTTAGAATTGGAATATTATTGGAGTCGGACTCCGTAAACTTTGTATCTGTTTTGACTTGGTCTTGCTCTAGGACAGTGTTTATCAGTTGGTGGATACATCCCCCATCCTAGTCCTGCTGCATGACTGTGAAATTATTTTTTCATTAATTATTAAATTTATTTTAGAAGCCTTTAGCCAGTCTACAAATCAAGTCTAGCTAGCTTCTATTCCACAACTGAAACTGCATTGTAGGAGCAGGGCTCTTGAAGGAATAAAAGTTAAATATAATAAAATATTTTAAAATATTTCATAGACTATTTTTAGTCTACCCCCATCCCTACAAGGGGTAATATGCCAGTTGCAGGGTAATGCTTGAAAAAGGTCAACATGGACGAGTGCTGGGTACTCCCGATAAAGTAGTATAATTAACTATACAGTTATACAATGACCAATGCATGCAGACAAGAGCCCTGAGGCCTGACGGACCCAATTATTATTTTGCTGTTGCTGATGTTACAATCTACATGAACATCTAAGAAGCTATACTAGTGCTTTGTAAATGGTGTCATCTTTTAAATGGGCAGCGAAGGTTAGGAAAATGCACATCGACAGGTTGTGTTGGTTGACAAGATCTAGAGTCCTATGATGCCAAGAGAACATTGTATATTTTTAAATTGATTTTAATAGTTTTCTGTATATATTTATTTCATTGCTTGTATTTGGGACACACTGTTTCTTGGTGCATCATACTGGCTGAAATTACCATGGAAACAAACCAAAAAATTACAGTTTCCCTATCATCAACAGAGACAAAACGTATGTCATTGAAGAATGGCCTAGAAATCTATTGATGTAACCATAATGATATGCAATTGGCCGTAAGCGGCACCAAGGTTAATACCCTCCGGTCAGGAAGCTGTGCGTGTCGACGACAATAAGCTTATGAAACTGGCCCAGAAAAAGAACACAATTGGCCTCTCTTTACGGTGGATGGCTCTGCACCGAATAATCTTTCAATGTTTGATGAACGCCAAAATCAATCTGTTGTGGAATATTAACGGGGCAATATGTCACCCAGCTGGTTCGTTGATTGTGATGAAATTATTGATAATGCAAGGTCATTCCAGCCTGTTGTGTTGGGGAAATACTACGCAGCGTAGACCTTATGCACATGTTTCCTATAGTATATTGACCGACAATATCAAGTGTTTACATATGTGTTATTCTAAAACCACAGTCTGTGGGCTTTGGTGTATGCATAATAGATCAGAAAGATTATTTGTGTAGACATCAAGGAGAATGTAGGTTATTTGAAGAATATGAAAATATGTGATGGTTTTGAAGAATTTTATGGTTCGCACGAGTGAATCTGTTAGGAATTTCAAAATGTGCATAGTGTCTCTCAGAATAGAGTCCCAGTCATACAATGCTTATTGTAAAAATGACATTTGAAGGGGTGCGGCCTGTTGTTTCTGGCTCTAATATCATCCATCATGACATAAAGATTGTCTATCGGAGTCCCATGGGAAATCAGTAAGGTGCATAGTGTCTTTCAGAATTGGGTCCAAGTAACCAGACCCTCTGATTTTTTGGTCAAATTGTTTTAAACCTTTTTAGTTGATGTCTTTGGTACATATGACAGTTTTAGAAAACCTCCCCCTTTGGGACGTCAATCTCCCCCTTTTTCAAGCTGGATCTCCCCTTTCAGCAGGTATGGGTTATGCCATGTATGTGATTGTGGGTTCGAATCCCACCTGGGTGCCACTCTTTCAGCCTGGAGATTGAACCTTGATATAGACATGACACTGTGGTGATATGTCTGAAAGGTTGCTGGACGTATTTCAATTCAAAAACCACTCACTTTCCTTAGGTGTGCACCTTGTGGGGCTTCTAGGGAAAGAGGAGTGGCATGGTGTCACTTAGAAAGGACTGGACCCCTGTAACCTAATGCTCATTGTGCAAGTCTGTTAAATTGTGGATCTGTTGCTTCAACATTTCTTTCTATCAATCTCTTTTAAGAACTGTCTTTTCTCTCGGTGTGCACCTTGTACATCATGTTCAGTTACAGTCGAAGTATAGCCCTTGCAACGTAAAACATTATGAACTTCCTTGGTGTGCATCATATTTTAGTCAAAATATTACCAGGCAGTATAATGATAATAATAATATCATATTGAACACTCGTATCGCACATATGTCCATACCAAGTTGTATGCAACTAGCAGCGCACATTTAACACTTGAGAAATATGTCAATACCAAGTTAAAAATTGTATGTTCCTAGTGTACATTTAACACTTATGAATAAAACAGACTTTTGAACAGATGTGTTTTGATTTGAGCTTTAAAACTGTTCAAAGACCTAGCACCTTTAATGTCAAATATACAACATTAACTGTCACCCATCATAACATAAAGACTGTCTATGTGATGTGATTACATATTGAATGAGAAAATCATCTTTGTTTATTCAGTACAGTGACAAAGGATGCTATTCTTTAACCATAAAGAACGTCCATTTGGCATAATGTTGAGTGCTTTGAGCATGCTTGCACATGTATCAGGCACAATATAAGTGTACACATTATTATTAAGTGTACGCATTATTACTCAATCAGTGAAAGCCATTCACAGTTGACCTGTATAATGTATCTAGAACTGAGTCATGGCACAATTAATGCATCCTATTTAAGGGTTCCAGCAGGCTTGGACATGAAACCTGTACAAACCGTAGAAGGTTTGATTACAGTAGTACAACAGCGTCAGTGTAGACATCCATGTCCACAGTTACAGTAGTACAACAGCGTCAGTGTAGACATCCATGTCCACAATTACAGTAGTACAACAGCGTCAGTGTAGACATCCATGTCAACCGTTACAGTAGTACAACAGCGTCAGTGTAGACATCCATGTCCACAGTCATAATAAATCGATTTTGTTTCTCAGAGTGTTTCCCGAGTACATCCGTAAGTCTGTATGTTTTTTGGCTATTGTTAAAAGTAATGCTGATATTGAATGGGAAAACCATCTTTGTTTATTCAGTACAGTGACAAAGTGGCAGGATGCTATTCTTCAATCATAAAGAACGTCCATTTGGCATTTGTCCAGCTCCTCACTGATGATGCAGGTTTTCTTCCTGCACTCAACTGGCAAAAGTGAGCATATAGCTGAAATGTTGCCAAGTCCCACTTTAAATCCAACCAATCAACTATTTGCCATTTTGTTTTATCCGTGAACTCAACTGGTCAGTGATCAGTGGTGTTTCTGCGACCCTGTTGTTTGTGCATCCATCAGCAGTCAATCCCTAAACTTTTCGATATCAGAGATCACAAATATTGATCAAATTTGATGAACTTGGCATTTGTCATCTTTTGAACATAAACTAGTTTGACATTGTATTTCAACTCCTTACTTGCAAAAGAGGGGTGGCCTTGGGGGGAGGGGGACCAGTTGAGTTCAAGTTTTCTGGAAGCTTTAGTTTCATATTAGGGGCGCAGTGCGTCGACCCAGCAATCTGCCAGCCTTGGTGGTTGTGGTTCGAGTCCCGCCCGGGCACCTCTCTTTCAGCCCGAAGAGACAGGAACCCCGACACTGACGTGATGCTGGTGAGACTGTGGTGATGTGTCGACCCAGCAATCTGCCAGCCTTGGGGGTTGTAGTTCGAGTCCAGCCCGGGCACCTCTCTTTCAGCCCGAAGAGACAGGAGCCCCGACACCAACGGGGTGTTAGTGAGTCCGTGGTGATGTGGCTGAAAGATTGCCGAAAACCACGTAAAACCCTAAATCACTCACTCACTCATATTCCGTTTTGTAATTATTGTAAGTTTAACTCGCAAATGTTTAAATGGACGGACATCAAATGACATGACAAGGTACCATTATCATGTTCCAGGAATATTTCAGGACGAGATTACTTCAGAGTAATTGTATTGTTGTTCGGTGAATTGAACAAACTAACCACTGTTGATACATGTTATCAGATGCATTTTACCATTAGCAAGTGGATATGAGAAATTGATTGATAAATCCTGAAGGTGTCCAGCCTTGCACGCACACAAAACATTAATAAAGGAAAGATCAGTGCCTGTCAGCATGGATTTACCATAAACATTTGGCAAACGAGAATTCCTAGGAATCATGATCCTCCTATTCTCATATTGCCGATTAAACCGTGACTCATCGGAACTGTATGCAGCGGCCCTCGATTCAGATCTGCGTGAAGTCTATGAGTAACGATTATGAGTGGAACTGAGTAAATTGTGGTGTAGGCGATATTGATCGGATAATTGACACACCCAAAGATGTCATCTCCGAAATTGATGTCACTGATTACAACATAGCAGGAAGTGAAAAAACTTTCTTCGCCTTGGGAGAAAAATGTGTGGGTAGTTCAGACAGTTATAAACGAGATGGCGTATCTTTGGTGCCAATTCTAACGCTAAATTGTCACCTGGAGCTAGATTTGGTCCCATGTGTTCCACAGGGCATGAGGCCTCTCTCAGTGATTAATGGCACATGCATAGAGTTGAGTTAGAGAACTATTTGGGTGAATATTCAAAGTACCGAGTGCCACAACCTACTTGCCGATAACAGTTATCACTTTTTAAATTTTGAAGAGCGCCTTCACACAAGAGTGAAAAGACTTAAGCAATGAGACAGGAGGTCATTGCACTTTTATTTCTAGTAACTTTTTGTAACTATTTTTCTTCCAGACAACCGTACAATTTTTGTTACTTCTCTTTGATTGTGTACCAACAGTGGATAGAACTACCATTAACTGAATTAAACTTTCAGGTCAGATTGTGTGTAGAGTGGTCCAGGAAACTTGATTGCATTATGCAAATACTGTATATTGGTACTAGTTCTATTAAAATGTTGACTATTGTCAAATATAGGAGGGTAAAGAAGAAACTGTGTCTCTTCCTTTACCAGTCATTTGCTTGTAAATATATGGTACCATTTCTTTCACCATTACCAGTATTTCTCAATGGTTTGAAAATTATATATAGTATGTCAAAACTTACACAAAAATATGCCACGTATAGACCCTTAATATGGAACAACTTAAGATAGTATCCCTAAATTGTAGGGGACTGAATGATTTCTGGAAAAGAAAGCAAGTGTTCAAATTTCTAAAGAAAACTAATTCGAATATATTTTGTTTACAAGATGTACATTTTACTGCAGAACAATGTCAATGGGTAAAACAAGAATGGGGATACAGGGAATGTTATATAAGTCCACTCCGTAGTAATGCTAGAGGTACAGCCATTCTATTCAACAACAACTTTACTTTTGAGGTTATACACTCTACCATAGATACTAAAGAGGGAAATTTTGTACTGTTGGATGTAAAAATTGATGAAAAAATATACACCTTGATCAATATATATGGTCCCAATAAGGATAACCCTGAATTTTATGAGCTTCTAAATAAACAACTACAAGGATTTCATGGTGAAAATGTAATTATTTGTGGAGATTGGAATTTAGTCCTTGATGCTGAAATGGATTTATATAATTATAAAAAAATTAATAATCCAAACGCTAGGAAAAAAGTTTTTGAATTAATTGAGGAATATGACTTCAAGGACCCATGGCGGGAATTAAATCTAGATAGCAAACGATATACCTGGAGACAAACACAACCTATAAAACAAGCCCGTCTTGACTTTTTTCTTTTGACTCATAACCTCATGTATTCGGTTAAAGACTGTACAATTGACCCCAGCCTAAGATCAGACCATTCTTTGATTACCTTAACCTTAAATTTAACGGACTCGGAATTAAAAAGAGGCAGGGGATATTGGAAATTCAACAACTCAATATTGAGGGATGTAGATTATGTAAAAACTGTAAAAAATACTATTGCAACTACACTTTTACAATATGAAAATAAAAATAATGAAACAAAGGGTAGATATACAATAAATGATCAATTATTATGGGAAACACTTCTGTTGGCAATAAGAGGGGAAACCATTTATTTCTGTGCAACTAAAAAGAAAAACATTGCTGAAAAAGAGAAACATTTGGAAGAAACATTAAAAGATTTAGAAGAAAAATTAGACTCGGAAGAAACAATTAATAATAAATTAACGATAATAAATGGGATAGACAAAGTTAAACAAGAAATAGAAGAAATACATAAACACAGGCTCAGGGGCAGTTTTATTAGGTCAAAGGCCAAATGGATAAATCAAGGAGAAAAACCGACTAAATACTTCCTTCACCTTGAACATAGAAACTTTTTAAATAAATCAATGAAAGAAATTCATAAACTTGATGGCACAATATTAAATACTCAAGACAAAATACTGGAGGAAACTAAACTTTTTTACCAAAAATTATATACAAAAGATAACTGTACCAATGTAGACCTCGACCAATTACTTGATGGTCAATTATTAAAACTCAGTGATAATGAATCGCAAGGATTAGAAGGAGAAATCTCCTATGAGGAAGCATTGACAGCTCTGAAAAAGATGAAAAATGAAAAAACTCCAGGTCCAGATGGATTTACTGCCGAATTTTTGAAATTTTTTTGGAATGATTTAGGAAAATACTTGTTAAACTCGATTAACTATGCATATAGGAATGGACACTTATCAATAACGCAAAAACAAGGTATAATTACTTGCATTCCAAAAGGAAATAAATCCAAACTTGTATTAAAAAACTGGCGACCTATCTCTCTTTTAAATGTTAGTTATAAAATAGCATCATCAGTGATAGCAACAAGAATTAAGACTATTTTACCTACCGTTATTAACGAGGATCAAAAAGGCTTTATTCCAGGCAGATACATTGGAGAAGTGACTCGCTTAATATACGATATCATAGAATATACAGAAGCTCATCAGATTCCAGGACTATTATTACTGGTGGATTTTGAAAAAGCCTTCGACTCTATTGACAGAGCTTTTATTATGAACGTTTTGGAATATTATAATTTTGGACCAAGCTTGAGAAAATGGATTGAAATTTTTAACAATGATATAGAATCTTGTGTCCTGGTCAATGGCTTTGCAAGTCAATTTTTCAAAATTCAACGGGGATGTCGTCAAGGGGATCCAATCTCTCCATATCTCTTTGTTCTGTGTGTAGAAATACTGGCGAAAATGATAAGGCAAAACAAACATATCAAGGGTATCAAAATAGGGAATGTGGAATCTATTCTGGCACAATTTGCAGATGATATTACTATCACTCTTGATGGCACGGAAAGGTGTCTGTATGTCACTCTGAACATTTTGAATAGTTTTGCAAGATTTTCGGGACTAAAAGTAAATGCTGAAAAAACCAGACTTATCTGGATCGGCTCAAAAAAACGTTCAAGACATAAATTATGTCAAGAATACAAGTTGGATTGGTCACAAACAGAATTCAATCTTTTAGGATTAGTTTTTGATGTAGATTTAGAAACAATGGTTGAAAAAAATTATGAAGGTAAGCTAAAAAAAATTGAAAGTGAAATGAAAATATGGCAGATAAGAACCTTAACTCCTATAGGAAGAAATGTTGTGTTAAAATCGCTATTGTTATCAAAATTAAATCATTTATTTTCTTCCCTTCCAAATCCACCAGAAGATATAATACAAAAATTTCAAAGGAAATGTTTTAAGTTTATTTGGAAAGGAAAGCCGGATAAAGTGAAACGAAACGTTATGTACCTCTCAAATCACTATGGTGGAATATCTGTTCCAAATATTAAGAATATAATATTAGCAAATAAAGT
>JAUELE010242586.1:0-11293 GCA_031471655.1 Diodora aspera | reverse complement strand
CGGACTTCAGATGCATCCCTGGCGAACTCCAGATGGGCAATCAAATACATCAGTAAGGCCACTAGGCGTCTTGACACACGAACAAAGACATTTATAGATTCCCTTAATACTTGACCAAATATTTCCATGCAGGCCAGCATTCGATAGACATTTGTGAAGTTTAGTTCTATTTACAGAATCAAAGGCTTTCTGAAAGTCTACGAACAGTGCACACAGTTTACCTTTCCGTTTTGAGGTATATTTTTGAATTATGGCATTAAGAACACATATGTTATCAATGGTTGAATATCCTTCACGAAATCTATTTTGCTGAAAATGTTCGCCCATCTCACAAGACGTGCATTAATAATACAAATATAGATTTTACTGAAAGACGACAAAAGAGTAATACCTCTATAATTATCTACATTGTTTACATCGCATACCTTGTGTAAAGGGACTGTATTGCCATCTGCCCAGCTATCGGGAAATTCACTCGTATCAAATAGTCTATTGAATAACAACAGTACATATGTATACATACAATCCTTTACGAACTTGAACATTTCCGGGATCAATTTGACTATACCTGCAGCTTTGCCAGACTTAAGAGAGTTTATAGCATCGTCTATATCTTGCCGAGTAATAGCAGTATTCACTATGTCAATATAGAGTCGTGTCTGTTCATTTACATAATCAGGGGTTATACCCAATGCGTGTTTTATAGGACTCCCAAGGACCATTTGCAGTACGTATCTATTGAATTAATATTCATTATTTTGTGATCGCATGTTGCTAAGTGACGTTTTGCCCCTCCAGGTTTTTCAAGGCTTGCTACGGC
This sequence comes from Diodora aspera, assembly GCA_031471655.1. NCBI lineage: Eukaryota > Metazoa > Mollusca > Gastropoda > Lepetellida > Fissurellidae > Diodora > Diodora aspera. The sequence goes on along the minus strand of JAUELE010242586.1, from coordinate 10,473 downwards.
ACTGCATACGCCCGTAACAAGCTACAACGTTTACACGACGTGATGTACTGCTTACAGAGTAAGCAGCTTCATCATGTTCCAACCTGATGCATGGCTGACTACACGTGTCTCTATTTGTGTCTTCCATGTTTGATTACTTGTATATTATCGAACTTAAAGGTTATACCGATTCTATGTCATCATGCTGTGCATCAGTGGATAGTTTATACAATATAATTTATTGTGTTAAAATCTGTGGTTTGCTTTCTGTTTTATTGTCTGGTAATTGCAATGCTTACTTTCGTTTGCTGGTCAGTTTATTTCTAGAATATCTGTATAATCATGCACACGGTTTCAGTTACTACATCTGACGGATCAGTGCGCCTTGCTCAACGGAACGGAAAAGAGGGGCGCGTTGAAATATTCCATAAAGGCACTTGGGGAACAATTTGTGATGATTATTTCAGCAACCAAACTGCAGAGGTCATCTGCCGGCAGCTTGGCTATTATGGGTGACAAATATTTCTTCATTACTATCTCCAACGAGACGATCTTTGAAACCATACTTTTAATATAATATTTTACTCTTCCTTATGAGACGTTTGCATTTCAAACATTTTATCATTAATGTGAACACCTAGCTTGGAATATCAAATTGGCGGTGTTTCTTCGCTCATTTGCGTCTTAATGTGTTCAGGCTGTCGCTTTGGACCGGAAACAGTACATTTGGAAAAGGAACTGGAGTAATTTGGTTGGAAAATGTCACGTGTCATGGCAGTGAAAGTCGAATTACGAATTGTCCTCATCGGTCCTGGGGGATGAATAACTGCGACCACAATGAAGATGTGAGCGTCGTTTGTGATGCAGGTGAGTTCAACAAAGTCACCTGATGGTAGTGTTTCAAAACTAATAACTCACTGTCTGGGAATGTACTCACAAAGGGGACGCTAAAGATCAAATATGACACAGAAAAGAATCAGATGTAACGAAATATGACACAAGAAGGGAACAATAACGATCAAATGTGAAACAGAAGAGGACAGTAACGATCTCATGCTATACAAACATGGGACAGTAACAATCAAGTACTGCACACAAATGAGACAGTAACAATCAAATATTGGACACAATTGGGACAGTAACGATCAAGTATTGCACACAAATGGGCCAGTAACGATCAAGTATTGCACAAAAATGGGGCAGTTATTATCGCATTTGACAGTAATTGTAAAATATGACGCATAAAGTGAACAGTAATGATCCAATATTACGCAAAAAGCTGACAGTAATGATCCAAAATAACACAAAAGGGGGAACAAATTTAAGTTGATCAAAAACGACACAAAGAAGGGAACATAAATGATCACAAATCTGGATAATGTTTCAAAGTCGTAGTTAAAGTTTCTTTCGGACGTCAGTATAGCTATCAAGGAGGGTCTGACAATTAACAATTGGAGGTGTCAATACAGATTCTCCTCCTTATGTGGCAACAATGATGAATCAAAAAGCAAGATAGAATGTGCTGATAATGTTGCAATATACCTTGTGTCTGAGGCCCTCGGAAACCCTTCAAAGTGCATTCTAAAACTAAGGGTGTACTTGTTTGGTCTAGTTTTAAACCGGTTTTGTCTCCCCACCCCCTTGTATACAAAGCCTATGGTTGTAATTACATGAGTTGCAAATTGACATGGTAAACTTTTAATGTTAGGCGACTAAATTTATACTAGTACTCTCGCCCAGGAATCAACCATCAATCGACCCCTCGAGGTAGTTTCAAAGGTTTGCTCAAACCATTTTTAGTTTTGTGTTAACAAATGCAGATACCAAAACTGGTTTAAAATCGGTTGGATTAAAAAAATGAAAGGTTTGCTAAACTAGGTTTGGTCCTAATAAATACGCTGTACATTTCCATTAAGTGGCAGTACACAACAAAAAATGTTCATTGTGACAGTGACCCAAAGACGACAAACATTTACGAGAGTGTGAACAATGATATGTGCTATTTCAGAAAATGGAGTTGAAGGATCGGTTCGTCTTGTTAATGGAAATACGAGTTCAGCGGGCCGGGTAGAAATCCTTCATCTCGGCAGATGGGGAACCATCTGTGATGATGGCTTCGACCAAAGCTCGGCCCAGGTCATTTGTGACCAGCTTGGTTTCAATGGGTAAACCTGATGTTTTTATTTTGTTCATTAAGAGGAGTGCTTTGAGTTCAACAAAGTTGGCACATTTATTATTATTATTATTATTATTACGTACAGTTTAAGAAATGATAAATCTGCAGCAGAGGAGGATTGACTGATCCTGGCACAGTCAGTCCGCGAGGGATCAAGGTCAGCTCAAGTACCGTTGCCCCCTCTACACGCAACCCAGACAGCGAATGGGACTGGCTCCCAGTAAGCGCTGCCTAGTCGAACCCACCAAGAACCTTGCGCAAACTATGGAGATTCCCCAACACAGCAGCCTTCTGCATTACACAGACTGTCAGAAAGACTGTGCTTTTGGTGCTGAATCCGGGACATTCCTGGTCTGATTTCGCAAAATGACTATTGAATCTTTATGAAGCTTAAAACTTTCCTTATGAAGCTTACCACTTTCCCCATGAAGCTTAACACTTTCCTACACCATTTGGCTTTCTCTCCGGTATCTGGTGAGTTATTAGTATGGTTATTTATGTTTTCAGAAAGGTAATTGCGTTGGGCAATGCAGCATTCGGTAGGGGGGCTGGCAGAATTTGGTTGGACGACGTACAATGTAATGGCAGCGAAACTCAGATAGCCGACTGTTATCATCGGGCCTGGGGAAGTACCAACTGCCAGCACTCGGAAGATGCAGCCGTCATCTGTGATGCCAGTAAGTGGGTTTGTTTACCAAAACATGCTCGTAGGAGCAGGGGGCCGGGATTAGCCCCCTCCCCACTATTTCCTGACACTCTATTGAGCGGATAGCGCCAGCGGGACTCTAAGCCCTCCCCCCCCCCCCCCCGGTGAAAAATATAGCATTTCGTCACGGACGTTTTTGGAGGAAATGTATGTATTTTATTGAAACTTCGTGTATTTGGCTTAGTACATGTTCGTCTATCCGAGAGTTCACCCCCGCCCCCTATTAAATTTGTTCCTGTGGGACTGTAAAGCAAGGGTTGGAGACAAGTTGGACGGGTTCAAGATCAAACACTAAAGAACTGATGTAGAGGCAGTCAGACTGTAGAATTCTGTGACAGGTCCCGAGCCGGGGCAGTGGAGACCCTCTAAAACATAATAGGTCATGACCTATCTTGTGCCCCCCCCCTTTGGTTGTCACTATACCCCATCATGAAAATATATTATGGTCACTATCTAGGGCCAGAAAATCGGACTATCCGCCACCTCTCCCCTCGGATCCGCCCCTGCAGATCCACAGAATACAAACAGGGAGCAGATTGATGATGATTTAAGGGGAGGATCCAGTATTTGCGTGAAGGGAGAGCACAGCATAGTTCATGAAACATATCTTTCTAGGGCAGCACTTGTCGGGTCCAGGGGTCCAGGGGATCCTGCATAGTAAAGAGTCCTCGAACCCCGGATGGGACTGACATTTTGCATGTTGGACCCCCGCCCCCAATCCTGGATCCGCCCCTGCTACCCATTGGTCGTTGAGGTCCCATTTACAAACCACACATGTTCCGAGAACCTTTTGCCAGATGCTGTGAGTAACATGTAGAAATCGCCAATGGTACTAGTCAACTGTCTGTAAAAGGTATTTTTCAGAGAAAGGAATGTGTTTAACTCCGTATCTTTCCTTCCATTTCTTTTGTCGTGCAGTGCAGATCTTTAACTTTGCCTATGCTAGTCCAACAGAGATAACAAAAAAAAGTGTCTCTTTGACTATCTTTTGTCTTTAAGATAGTTATTAAGTGTCAAGAGTCTAAAGTGAAGGCAAAGCCACAGAATATACTTTGTAGATGTATGTCATTTAATGTTTGAATTTATATAGGAGTCCAATGGGTACCATCCTCGAAATCCGAGGAATAATGACTCCTCCAACGTCCGTCATATACCCTGGATGTACTTTTATTCACCATCGTCGTTTTATGTGTATGGAAAATCCAAATCTACTAAATATAGACAAACAATGAAATGTCGCATTCATTGCACGAGAAGTAACTCTTGATAAATGTAAACACATAACGTCTTTACTTCGCCGATTGTTAGGAGAGACGCTCCACATGATTGTACGCAAACTGTCGCTATGAAAGCTTCACTGATTGGTCAAAACGCTCGCCTCGAGACGATCGTCGTGAATAGTAGTTATTCCAGGGTATGTGACGGTCGTTAGCGGAGTCATTATGCTCTGGATTTCGAGGATGAATGAGAACCTGACTTTTACATCTTATCTAAAATCTCGGATCTAACTTCTATCTATCCAGAATCCGCTCCTCTTCGCCTCGTGAACGGCAGTCGAGCGTCAGAGGGCCGAGTAGAAATCTTCCATAACGGAACATGGGGCACGATCTGTGATGATAATTTCAATATGAGTGCTGCTGTTGTGGCTTGTCGTCAGCTGGGATATTCAGGGTAAGATATTACGTAACTCGGCTCTTTTGACTGTTAAAGGTAATTATTATAGCTGTGACGGAATTTCGGTTGAAACCTTCGCTTTAAAAATGTCACTAAAGATCTAAATAAGCAAGTCACATGATCGATGATAATCGTTCGGCGAATGTTGTTGGGATAACTTCGAGCTGTTCTTTTTCATTCTTCTTTAGATCAAACATACATTACTACCCAAAAGCGAGGTACGGCAGTGGAAAGGGCCCTATCTGGTTGGATGGTTTTGGATGTAGTGGTAACGAGACAGGATTAACCGACTGTATGGTCCAGCCATGGGGAGTGAATGATTGTCAGCATTACGAAGATGCTGGTGTAGACTGTGATCCAGGTAATGTATTTAGTTCAAAGACGGAAATATTGCCATATTACAACATGATCCTTGATATACAAGACAGAAAAACTGTTTATTGTACATAGTTATGGCTGGTAAGAGAATCATTCTTAGCTTTACAAAGATGCCCGTGTGGAGTGTGATCCGCGTTATGTATTCAGCTCAAAGACCGAAAGCCAGTAAGGCAAATCATAACCTGATCACTGATATGCAAGACAAGAAAACTATACATTTTACACAGTTAAGTCTAGGCAGATAATCTTTGTCAACATTACAAAGATGCGGGTGTAGACTGTGATTCTGGTAATGTACTCTGTTGGGACAATAGAGTGACATCACAGAAACGGAATAATCGTGGTTACGTCCAGGTACAGATAAACAGAATTGCCAGGCTTTGTTTACCAGTCCTGATGTCGAGTTAATACTACAGGTTTATGTTTGGATCTTTACAGGACTACCATCAACATATCCGCCAAAAACTACGGCACACAGGACTTTCCCCAAAAGCACAGGCAAGAAGATTAAATTATTCAAGTTATTGAATTATTAACTGACAATATTATATAATAATTATACTGGCTAGTCACCATTTAAAGTTGGATACTTGGGCAAACTCAGTGTTTCCTCTAAACAACTTATGAACTGATAAATTTACATAAAGTACACATGGTATGTACATACCACGACTAATACACAATGGACACAGCATGTTGGTCGGTTTTACAGCCACGTGAATGGCCTTATATATTTTGTGACCCCCATGCCGTTCAATAGAAAACAATTGCATTCCCAACATTCCGATAGACTCTTGAAAATATCTTGCGTAAACGTTATATTTGCAAATATAATACACAAGCTCATAATCGGAAAGCATTCCAAAATCGATGGAATTCTCTTTGGTACACCCTCAGAGAAAATGTCGGAATGAGACTGATTATTTGAAAGTAATCCGTTTGCATCTGCCGGGACTAAGGGAATACGGCTATATTTAATTGGGGCATACACTTTTACAATGTATTATTTGCAGATTATTTTATTTATTTCACACCGGTAGCATCAGACCTATTTTAGCATTCGGAAACATGTAGCCAACTTTAATTTTCTAAAGAGATTTTCTTGTGTGACACATTCAACTCTCTTTTAGCATCGTCTTGTGTCATCCCATTGACGACCCTAGTACTCATAGGTGTGTCAGTCACCTAAAATTGATATGCTTGTATTTGTATTCTTCTCAAGACAGTAGGTAAAGGCTGAAGTGAACACCGTCAACGACTATTTGATGGTAACTGGGAAATTAAAACTGTACTCTTGTGCATTTTTCAGGACAATCAACATATAAGCAGGGAATTACCACCAGAAATTACTTCCACACAACTTATAGCAGCGCTCGTAAGTATAATGAACTTGCTTGCTTTCTCCGCGTTTGTGACCACGTGTACGCGACTTTCTGTCTCTCGGTGTCCTTTTATCCAGCTGGTCTTCTTTCGGAGACCGATTATCACAAATATATTTCATCATCTACTATATTTTAAAGATAATTCAAAGATGAATTTCTGGCACATTACTTCATATTCTTAAATTACGTCACAGACATTCGCTCATTACATGTCGAGAATCTTCGGGACGTTTCGTAAAACGTGAATCAGCAGAACATATGATATTGCGCGATTACCACGACGGGTTAAAAGGAGAGTGAGAGAGTGATTTTGGACATTACGTGGATTTCGGCAATCTTTCAGCCATATCACCACAGTGTCAACGACGTCACGTCGGTGTGATACTCCAATCTCCCAGTTGAAAACAAGGTACCCGATAGGACTCGAACCATGATTGTTAAGGCTGGCAGATTATTTGGTCGACACGCTAACCACTGAGCCAACCATTATGAGGCAACAGGAGCGACTTGTTTACCCTTGAAATGCTGCGCTTGACTGGAGACGCACTGGACTAGTGGAGGCACCAACACTTTATGCAAACAAATAGCTGTCCAGTGAGAAACACCTAGTTTGGCTTGGCATTCCTCGCATATGAGGGGGGTGACAACACATTCTGAGCCTAACAAATTAGGATGATTTTATGCTTAAATCCACTTCATGGAATAATCAACGGTGTAATTTGGTATCTTGACTAAATTATCAAATCAACTACAGCATTAGTTGGCTTTTGCTGAACAGTCATAGATGGCCACTCCCAATACTGATGACACAATGAACAAAATGAGTACAGAGCAGTGATAAAATGTTTAGTACTGGAGAGTGACTTACTGCTGTTTTGGAAAGGCTTCTCCGTCATCTGCCACCATCAAACGTTTGGTCAATGAATTTAGGCATGGTAGATAGAGTTCAGAAGAACCTCCTGGACATCCTACCACCAGTACCTCTCAAGAAAATATAGACATGTTGCACATCTAGGGATAAAAAGTGTACACACTGGTGATCACTAGCATATCGCATAGTTCCACAAAACATTCTTCATGAATATCTTCAGATGTCAAAGGGTGTGCAAGATCGGTGCTTGGAATGCTTTCAGACGAAATGAAGCTCTAACTGTTAACCAGGTGCAATGGCAACCCACATGAATCGTCATTTTAGTATCGTCACTTGTGATGAAACCTGAGCCTATCACAGTGACTCAGAGAGCAAGTATCAATGGAATGAAAGCATGTCAAGTTTCCAAGGAACAAAGTTCAAAGCCTTCTTGGTCGACCAGAAAAGATTATGGCCACTATAGTTTGGGACAGTAGAGGAGCACTTCATGTTGATTATCTTCCTCATGGAACTGCAATAAATGGAAAATATTCTGGCAATTTACCGTGGAAAGTACGCCTGTCTATTAAAGAAAAACGATGATGCAAAATTCGACATGGAGAGATTCTTCATCAGGACAATGTGCCTGTTCACACCAGCCGAATTGCAATGGCTGCTATTCAAGAATGAGGGGTTTGAAATTTTGCCCCACCCATCCTATTTTCCAGAGTTTGGTCCCAAGTGACTACCATCTGTTTCTAAAACTGAAAACAACACCTGCGTTGCTGAAGATTTGTTATTAAAACGAACTGTTCTATGCTGTGGCGGGTTGGTCAGGGAACGAGGATGTAACCTTCTACAAACAAGGCATAAGTGACTGGCAGAACCGGTGGAATACGTGTAGGGGACTATGTTGAAAAAAAAGATATCTTGCAGAAGCTTTTCAACTCAATCCATGTTGGGCTCAAAACCTTTTGACATCCCTCGTATGTGTTTAATTCATAATGCTTTTCAATATACAGGCGAACTGATTAACTACTGCAGCGAGAGGTTGGTGATATTTTATCTTCTTTTGTTCACATTTCTCAGAACTGAAACGACTGGTTACTCTCACCTGTGAGCCGGAAAGATGGCACGCTGTCCTGGACAGAGACATCTTCATGGCGACATTCAACCGATATGATCTGTCCAACATCTACCTGTCCAATGCGTTCTGTCCCGGCGTCGTGGTCGGGAACACGCTGGTTTTCAACTACTCCTATGCCGAATGTATTACACACGTTTCAGTATGTATCTCTCTTGGATTTCTTGCAAAATGAGTTGAGTTGTACTCTGTTTATGACCATTTTTATACACTTATATACGTTTTACGCATTGCTCATGCAACCAGATCCCATCTATGAAGAAGCAACTCTCATACACAACGTTCTTATTGATAAGGTGTTGTCTTCATTTATAGCCAGGAAAACAAGCTTATTCGTGATTTTTAAAAGAACAGTAAAAAGTAAGCCCACAATATATGTATAATCATAATTCAACTTCCTTGCATATTACTTAGCAAAGCTATTGGTGGATCGATATAATGACCTACTTTTAATTATCCAAAGTCAAAATGATGGGTTAATATGTAACTGAGGTTTACTGATAAATGTTTATTTTGTAATATTAACAGGGGAAATGTGCAGTTGTATGAATAGAAAGCTTCGTTCCTTCGTTGCTTGTGTTTTAGTTATTGAACGTTGGGATCTTTTCCACATATCTCGTCCGTTTTATATTACCGATTCGTGGCATGTTTTGTTCTCAGCAGGTCGCTACTTCATAAATCACGCATCATGTATTATTAATCATAATCACCTAACTGTTGCGTCAACATTAGCTTCAAAGTACTATGTTATACCTATTCCAATGAGTGATCCTCCAATAGTTGGGCTGAGTATATTGTAAAATATACACCCCATACCCATGACACATTTTCAACGTTTCAATACTATATCTCAATGACAGTTTATGGAAACGACCATTTGATTGGGTGGGGGGTGGCTGTATATACAAATAGTTTTCAAAAGAATAATCTTCTACCTTTCCCCCTAAGAATCAAATGGCTGCACCCTACTAGTAGTTTGTACAATACCTATTTGCTTAAGACTGGCAATTAGAAAAATTGGTGATATACATAATGGTTATATGGTTGATAAACGCATTTACGTATGTATATACAGTGTGGGGAGTATACAAGGATAAATGCTATTCAGGAATGTTTTAACTTTCAGGTAAACGGAAGTGACCATATTTTCCAGAACTACTTGGTTGAATATGAAATAGATCCTCAAACCCACTATGCAGATCGAGTCTTGTGGCACTATGATCTCACGTGCATTCGTCCAAGTAAGGAAATAGAGAGTCTGAAATTTGCACCAGTCGACTTTTCTCCAGTGCACGTGAGCACAAGCAGCAAAGTCAAAGGACATCAGGCGTTCATTGAGTTCTTCAAAGACAGCGGCTATACTCAGAAAATGACGGAACCACTTCAAGTTCAGGTTGGATCACGTGTGTATGTTCAAGTTACGGCAAAGATCCATGATGATGTCAAACTCCTCGTCAACAACTGCGTGGTCAGCTCAGATAGAACCCAGCAGCAAACAATAATCCCCTTGGTCCAGAACAGGTAAAAACATCCACACGGCGTCTGGTTTATGCACTGGCGGATTGAGGGGGGGGGGGGGGGCGTGGGCTCGATGTCCCTTGGGAAGAGGACTAGCACTATAAATGAAAGAACTTATGTTTTGAAACGTACGTCAGAGTGCGCCGACGCAACTGAGCCACTCATCACTTCATGAAGTCTTGGATCAGCCCTTGTTATGTATTCTGTCTTTAATGGTGCCATTTCTATCTTGCCATTTCTATCTTGCCATTTATATTTTTCATTTGATTTGGTATAAAAAGAACACAGCAATCTGATGAGATTTCGTTCTCGTATCTGGGTATTGGGAGGTTAGCACCTCACGGTCAAATAATCAGGTAAATTTAGTGGCATATTAATTATAATACAGCGATCTGATCTGGATTCGTTCGAGTAACTGCGTATGGGCAGCTACGCCACTGGTAATTAATTAACTTACTACATGAACTGTTACCTGTCTTTCGTATTAGGTTTTTGATAGTAGTAAACAGGTTCAGAACTTGAAATTAAGGTTGTTATGCGCATACTCATTGTTATACATGTAACCCTGTGGGGGTTCCGGGGAGTGACATGGTGTCACTTAGATAGAATAGGGCCTCAGTAACCCAATGCTTGTCGTACAAGGCGACCAAAATGGGGATCTTTTGC
>JAUELE010242575.1:0-11294 GCA_031471655.1 Diodora aspera | reverse complement strand
ACATCTTGGGCCGACGTGTGCGTCAACGTGAAAGGCCACCAGCCACGCTAGATGAATTTGTCCAGGCGTTGGTGGAAGAATGGGACAGACTGCATCAATTGACCATAGGTAGACTCGTATGCACGATGCCTCAACGAAACAATCAGTGTTTGGCCAATACGGGGGCATTACGCACTATTGACGCAACATTCTCAATGTCCGTTTCTTGCCCATTCCGTCTTTCACGGACCATACGAGCAAGAAAAACGATTTCGGTAATGAAATACCGGGTGAATTGTTTACTCGATTCCTTCTTTGTAAAAATACAGTTAGTTTGGGACCAATTATTATTATCATTAGCTTGTTATTGACCTTAAAATCCCAAGTTCCCCTCCTTTTTTTGTAGAGTATAATATTATGTGAAGAAATAGGTGTTACTTACTGCTTTGGCCCCTGCTCTCCAAACATCTGCAATTTGCTGCGTACTTCCCTTGTGCATGAACTTGTTGCTTTCAGACATAAACGAGTGCGACCTCCATCCCTGTCAAAACAGAGGTACCTGCTCTGATGAAGTGAATGGATATACCTGTCATTGTGAACCCGGCTACACAGGCACAGATTGTGAAACAGGTTTGTTATAATATAAGTTATGTGCAGTTAAATCTATTTTCAAAGATACTGACTAATGCTTTAAATCATAAGGAAGCACGTGTTTTAATAACAGGTGAAAAATAGGAGAGCCTTCAAAAACATGATTTTATAGTTTGTGTTATGCCTAAAACCTATTGTTAAAATTAAGTATGAAATATGACTGTGGCTGTGTATGTGCACATTCGACCAAGACACGAGGTGCAATGTAAAACATATTTTGTTTAGAAAGATTTAAGATGTCTTTCGATCAAATGAGTAACTCGTTTCAGATATTGACGAATGTATTAACAACCCGTGCCACTTCGGTGGCACCTGTACAGATCTGGTGGACGGATACAGATGCAACTGTATGCCTGGATATACTGGACACGACTGCCTAACAGGTGTGTTGTTGTTATAATGCTTCATGTAATAACTATACTTTTCTGGTAAGATTAATTCGTAACATCATGTTAGAGCAACAATCCGATCAAAATGTTGAACGAAACGGTATTAACATTGAAGCTGGATGTTTTACGTTCACATTTGCGTAGTTAGTAAGTAATAATTATATGTCCTGTCGTAAGCGTGACAAATTGATATTGCAATTATGCAATATATTCTTACATATAATTCCGAAAGTAAGCTTTTGAGTATTGGTCAGCATCCGTGCAGTTCGAACACGATTTAGTTTATAAGAGTATCAAACAGTATATCGTTCTAAGATATTATGTGTGCGAGAATAAGATTTCGTAGATCATGGTTATCAGGACTGTTTAACTTGTTTTGTTCGCCTCATATTTCCATTACAGACATAAACGAATGTGACAACACTCCATGCCAGAACAGCGGTACATGTATAGACCGAGTCAACTCGTATCAATGTATCTGCTTGGCGGGCTTTACCGGGAGTGATTGTCAGACAGGTGATCTTCCCTTTAATACTCTTCTAGGCTTGTGGTCACTGAAGAAATATTGTTTTTCAAGAAGTTGAACACACTACATGGACGGAAACACCAGTCGAGAATATTTGGAGTTAAATGTTGTGCTGGTATCGTATGTAATTGTATTTCCAAGATGGGTTAATATATCTGTACTTGTTAGTTTTTTTATTTAAATGTATAAAAATATAACCACTACATAGTTATGGAATACCCTGAGGTACATTTATCACCACAATAACTTAATGGTTGTTTCCAGATATTGATGAATGTGACAGCAATCCTTGTGAGAACGGTGGCACGTGCACAGACTTGGTGAATTCTTTCAACTGCAGCTGCATGCCTGGTTATATTGGCAGTAACTGCGCGATAGGTATTGGAATAGAAAATATACATATGTTCCTAAACAACTTTGAAATTAACTTTTGTGTCTAAAGTTTCTGAATATTGCTCACGGTGTCCCAGTTGACAAAATTGACTTCCATTTTTCAGTGTAATATGAAACATATACTTAAAATGAATATTTACTGAAATCTGTCATTATTATATAATGGCAGCAGTTGGAACAACTTAACAGAACTGAATACTGATATTTTACTTCCTTCGAAATTTTGTTTCGCTTCAGATATTGACGAATGCCGTAGTCAGCCATGTCAGCATGGCGGTAGCTGTTCAGACCTGATCAACGGATACATGTGCGACTGTATGCCCGGGTATACAGGGAAAGAATGCTCTATTGGTTAGTTGAAAAAACGTTGACATTCTTCCGATCATTGTACATTTGAATAATCACGATATATACGCACTACATATTAGAGAAACCCAACCTGTCAGTTGTAACCAAGCAGAGGGAAGTGATTTAAGGCTAATACATACACATATTGCTTTTTGCAGATGTAAATGAATGCGATGCAAAACCTTGCCAGAATGGCGGTACTTGTGCGGACTTGGTGGATGGATACAGATGTGACTGTGTAGGAGGCTACAGGGGGAAAGACTGCGAAATCGGTTCGTGATCAATTGAATGGGGAGAAGACGACTCTTATACGTCTTTCTGCTTTGCTTATGAATTCGCTCTTAGAGTTGTTAAGCAAGTGAACACATTTTAATTCAAGAATTACTGATCCAATACCAGAATTCATGAACACGATAATAAAGTGAAGGTGCTATGAGTGGAACAAAACATGGCGGTCGAAGGGACGAATGAATGGTCGGATGGCGGACGGACGGACATGCTGAGCGCTGTATACCCCCGACTACGTTGTGGCGGGAGTAAAATAATCTGTGGTCACTATATATGCTCCCCAGAGCAGATGTAGCATCTGATAGCAGAGGTTACGGGGATGTTATACAGAGAACATGATCGAATGTTAAATTATTAACCGTAAATATCATTTCAGATATTGATGAATGTTCGAGCAACCCGTGTCATTTTGGTGGAATCTGTACAGATAGGGTATATGGATACAGATGTAACTGTATGCCTGGATATACTGGACACGACTGCCTAATAGGTATATTTTTTCATTGACCACGAATGAACAATCCATTAAGTATAACTTGAGTGTTTGCTTTTGAGTATTTAAATCGTTACATACCGGGATATGTTAACGTATTCCGTATGACGATTGGCTGAACCTGAATGTGTTCGATTAAGGTCATTTAATTATATCTAGAATTTTTTTATTTATTTTTTTATTTAAATCAAGAAATAATATATCTAATACCTCTTAATTTTAAATCTTACTGGAAAATGTTGAAATCGAGATATCAAATATGCATTTACAGATATTGACGAGTGTGGGAACATGCCATGCCAAAATGGAGGAACATGTATTGACCAGATAAACATCTACCAATGTATCTGCTTGGCAGGATATACAGGAAGTGACTGCCAGACAGGTAATTTCTTCGTTGATTCATGAGGTCAGAATGTTACTGGTTGTGAGAGAATAAGAATATAATATTATATCATCAGCAACAATAATGTATTTATTTATGTGCATAATGAATGTTGAAGTTTCGGGTAGTGGCTTGGTTTGACTGAGAAACAGCAGGGCTTCAGCATGCCAGTGCTTGTGGCATAAGGCCACTAACATACGAGTATTTTCATTTCACTTTTCTGCACATCGGTCTATTTGTAAACTGTCTTCTTCCTCGCCGTGGATGCCTCTACATTTAGTGTTGTAGCTGAGACACGAGCCCAACTCAAATTGCACCTTAATACTCCGTATTTCAAGCCGAATGGATGCAACAGTGTTTGAAACGATAGAGTGGGTACATTTCATTTCAGAGATTGATGAATGCAGCAGTAATCCTTGTGAGAACGGTGGGACATGCACGGACTTAATAAACTCTTACAACTGCAGCTGTATGCCTGGATATACAGATTTCAACTGTCAGACGGGTATGTAAGGAACACAATTAAAAGGTTCAAGTGTTTAGGCTGCATGTCTATAAACAGCATATTTTATGCTAGATGTACCTAAATTGTAAAATGTTTTCACCAGTTAGTGTTCAGGATTTAAAAGCATGCACAGTTTAAAGACTGTTGTCGGTAGCACTTAAGCTTATATTGATTACAGATATCAACGAATGTCAGAGTAACCCTTGTCAACATGGAGGCAGCTGTACAGATCTGGTCAACAGCTTCAGCTGCAGCTGTTTGTCAGGATATTCAGGTCATCTCTGTGAAATAGGTTAGTTGTTGGCATTGGGGTGTTCACCATAAATAGACGTTGCAATATACGTTTTTCACATTATTAACAATTGACATGCTATTCGAAAGACTGAAACGTCCTTTGAATATACATGTATAATGCAAACGAAGACAGCGTTGATAGTTTATCAACTGATTTGGTTAATACAATGGAATTAGTTGTAAAATATGGCCATTATTTGCTGGGAGAAGCTTTGCGCCTGCCTCACAAAATCAAACGTAAGTGCTTGGTGTCACCTGACACATTAAAAGTCCTCGATTTCTTTTTGTGCATTATGCTATTTATCTATTCGGACACTGCTGAATACTAAGGCAATATCAGTTAATAAGCAATTATGTGAAATGACCATTCATTACGGTAGTTAACCTGTTTTCAGATGTGGACGAGTGTCACAGTAACCCATGTCAGAATGGGGGCACCTGTACAGATATGGTCAACACGTACAGATGCAGTTGTTTGCTTGGTTACACTGGACTCGACTGTGAAACAGGTTGGTGACAGGAGAGAAACACTTGGCACATGTATGTGGCGCGGACATAAAATCATGATGCAGCGGTGACGCATTTCTATCTCTTATCTGGATGCAAGTTCTAAAGATTGTAACAACAACGAAATGAACCCCGCTCTTTTATTTCTTTCATTTGTTGTATTTCCAACGGAACAAATGTGCTGTGAGTTTGCTTGAGTAGACAAATAGTATTCAGTTTCTGTTGCATCTCCCAGAACCCCGTCTTACCTATGGGTTTGTGTAAAATGCTCGCGAGTTTTAATTTCTTTAATTTGTCTCTTCTGTTAAAACTATTTTGGAAATAGAGAAGATTTCTACCTCCAACTTCGTCAGCCTTTTAATTATTCACACTTAGGACAATATTGTGATCAGAGACACTCTATCCACGAAATTATTCTATGCAATGACCCTCCTTAGTTTGAATTGTTTTATTAATTACGACAGAAATCGACGAATGCACACACGATCCCTGTCGTAATGGTGGTACATGTATCGATGACATAAACGGATACAAATGTAGTTGTGTGCCTGGTTACACTGGAGACGACTGCACAACAGGTGAGCTCGACCAAAAGAATATCAACCAATATATATGTGTAGTATGTAGTTTATCCAAGGGATCATTTGAGGATTAACGTCAACACGGACCAGGGATTTACATATTTTGAAATAACTTTGAACACCAGCATTTTAAACGTTATGTAAACTACGTGCGTATTTCATGAAAACCGTCGAAGCCACATTAACAAACTTTGAAAAAATAAAAATTAAAAATTAAAAAAAACAAACAAAAAAACAATTTGATACTGAGCTGTCTCTTTCAGATATTGACGAGTGTGCGAGCGATCCTTGTCAAAACGGAGGGTTCTGTAAAGATGGTGTAAATGGATTTGTGTGTTTTTGTCTTCCGGGTTACACAGGAGATCAGTGTCAAACAGGTTATAACAACAATTATTAATGGAATATTTCAGTATTTTATTCAATGAAAGTAACAAATATCTATTTTAAATTATCCGAAATTGCGTACAGCAAATATTTAATTTTAATAATTAATTCATAAATTCTGTTGATACTGGTATTAAAGCAAATAAATATCCAGTTCAAGCGAATACTTATTTTACTTTAATTATTGTTTAGTTATTTGAAACCTGTACTTACGCACGTAACCTTGAAGCTTAATCTCTTACTCTGAATAAACAGTAAACTATTTAAAAATGACATTTTGTATTTCTATTTATTTCGAGATGTGGACGAATGTACATTGGATCCCTGTAGGAATGGAGGCAGCTGCATGGAATACATCAATGGCTACTCATGTCAGTGTCTGCTTGGATATACAGGATCTGACTGTCAAACTGGTGAGCACAAATACCTTGTGATATTGCAGTCTCCAAGTATTTACAATAGATTAAATGAGAGTTGCAAATATACAGTGAGCACCTTTCACGCGATTTATGCAATAGCTGTATTTGTCAGAGGCACCAGCACTAGACTGTCACTTGCATCAAACAGGTGAATATTGAGTGCCTGATGGTGAAACAATTTGCTGATGTACGGTTAATACTAGCTTAACAGGGTGTATTGAATTAGCGCACGTTATTCCCTTGGATCAATATACACATGTACCTCTTCATCTTCCTTCCTCTTTTTCGGTTCCTCCTTTCATCATCATCATCATCATCATCATCAGCTAGAAAAGTGTAACCATCACCGCAACAACAGGAGCGACTACAACTGTCGCCGTTGGCTTTATTATTATTATCGTCTTCGTCGCCGTCATCTCTTCATCTTCATCATTTCCACGATTTACGAACTAATTCCTCTATTTCCAGATATAGATGAGTGTGCTAATGGCCCCTGTCATAATGGTGGAACATGTAATGACTTGGTCAACTCCTACCAGTGTGCGTGTCCACAGGGATACACAGGAGATAAATGTCAGACGGGTAAAACTGCTTTAAGTGTAACCTTTTTGTGGAGCACTTCGTTGCTGCTTTTGTCAACAGAGCCTCCTTTTAAGACTTTTTCAGCTGAAACATATAGGTAAACGTCTTATCTTAGAAGCACATGCAGGGAAGACAAATGCGATTACCCTTCAACAAACAAAGTCTTCTTTGACTTTCGTTCTGTCGTTTCGGTGTTCTACATTTGAAAGTATTGTCATCAGAGCTCGTAAATTGAGAAAAAGACATAGTTATACATAGGCAGGTAACGAATGCATATTGTTTCAGATATTGACGAGTGTGGAAACAAACCTTGTCAACATGGTGGATTTTGTGCAGATTATGTTAACTCGTTCAACTGCACGTGTTTGGCAGGATACACTGGAACCACTTGTGAAACAGGTAAAGTTATTCGTGTGCTTTATGAAATTAAACTACGTATTTTCTGTAAAGATAATGTATCGTTTGCGTCAGCTGTTGTGCACTTGGTGGGGTTATATCACATTATCAATGTTAGTGTATAGCTTTTGTAAAATGTTTTTTTATGAACGATGATGTACCATATTTGATTCAGACATTGACGAATGTGGCAGCAACCCCTGTATCCATGGATCAACATGTTGGGATCTAGTTAACAGCTACTCTTGTTCCTGTGTGCCTGGATATACTGGGTATAACTGTGGAACGGGTGGGTATAGCGAAAAACATCGGTTTAATTCGTTAAAAGCTTTAATAGCACATATCATATATCAGTGGTTACAACTGACCAGTGGTGGAATGAAGTGACAGGAAACCAAACCAACCTATCTTCACGGACATTAAGTGAGAAGAACCGAAACATGTAGAATACCATCACGGTTACTGACCATAATTATCATTATTGTGAGTGCCACTAAAATTCCAGCATTTCCTATATATCTGCAACCATTGGCGTGAATTATACAATTTGGCGAGTCTGTCAAAGTACATGATGTAAACGTACTAATATTGTTCTGAAGTTGCATAACACGCATATGACCGCAGCCATTAATTTATCAATATCAGTAATTCAATCCCGTTTCAGATATAAACGAGTGTGACATCACTCAATGTCAACACGGAGGATCATGTATGGATTTGGTGAACACTTATACCTGTACCTGTTCTCTTGGCTACACAGGGCAGCAATGTGAAACAGGTACATGGAAGTAGATATCAGATACATTATCTCAGTCGGAACCCGACATTCTTGGTAGGATCCAAGGACGATGTTCAAAAAGGGGCTGCCATGTGTGTGTAAACACCTCGGTTGTTTAAAAGATTTTATTTAACGAGTATGAAAGTAGTATAAGGTTTTGAAAGAAGGAAGATGTCAGTGAAAGACAGAAATTATTGGTGACGGTATCAACATTCGTAATGATAGAATTAATAGATTCACAGAGCAACTCACTATTCGTCCCATTGTTTTGTTCATCTCACCGTTACATCCGTTCCCTTTTGCAGACATTGACGAATGCAGCAGTAAGCCGTGTAGGAATGGTGGATTTTGTAGAGACTTGGTTAATTCCTATGAGTGTACCTGTGTGCCTGGGTACACTGGATCACAATGTGAAACAGGTAAGACTTATTATCAAGATGTATGGACTTGGTAAAATCCAGATATGAATACTTTGTACTCAAAAGATTGCTGTTGACAAAATTTAATTTGCCTTTACTTTGTTACATCCAATAATGATGGGAATAATTTGATTAAGCAAACTTTACAAAGAAACTTGATAAAGTTGTGTTCATACTATCTCTGTATTTCAGACGTGGACGAATGTGCTAGTGCGCCGTGTAAAAACGGGGGACACTGCAATGACCTTATCAACATGTTTAGCTGTGATTGTCTGGATGGTTTTAAAGGGCTTACGTGTGGAACAGGTGTGACTGAAGTCCCAAAGAATCTAATTGCTACTACATCGTAATATTATCATATCAAGAATAACTGTTCTACTAACTGATATTTGTTTATTTGAAAGAATGCCAGAGTCAAAAACTATTTGTGGCGCTTGGATTATAAATCCAGACACTTTGACAATGCATAATTTTAGCATACAACTGTAGTCTACTGTTTGGGGGTTTCAAAAATAGTTTTAATTGTGTGTTGTTTGCACAACCCCGTTAATCCAACATTTGTTTTGAACAATTTAACCTATTTTAGTACAATTTGCTCTCGTAAATCCGACACGCTCGTTAACCGGTTCAACGAGGGCTGAATGTAATTTGTTTTTCAAGGCACTGTTTCTGTAAATATTTTACGCAAAAACTTTAATTCGACTTGCTTCTTCCATTTAGATATCAACGAGTGTGCCATCAACCCATGCTACAACGGAGGCACATGTACTGATTTGGTCAACGCCTTCAATTGCAGTTGTCAGCTTGGGTATGAAGGACACAGATGTGAAACAAGTAAGTACCACGGTCATTTATTGTATAAGGGAGGCTGATTGGAATACACAGACTTTCTTCCAGCAGTCGTTCAAGTTGATTTCAGAGTGTGGGTCTTTTAAGATGGGGTTAAGCACAACAAGTTGCATACCAACTGTTGGAGAAAAGACTACACTCAATAAATGTCAAGTTTTCGGTCTACTGCGCATGCGTTATCCACTGTATCCGGTTTAGCCCTGTCTTCTATACTTTCATATTATACTGAAGGGAAAACAAAATCGAATTACAACATGTTTTAAAAATACAGATCTTTCTGCAGTGTTGGTTACGCTCTTCATATGTTGTAATCAAAAAGCTACTTTGATTGGGCGATTGGACCACATTTGTGTGCCTAATATTATTATCAATAAAGGATTATTCCATTGCTATTTTAAACGGCGATTTCTGCGTATCTGCCCTTTATTTACAACACTTCACATTTCCCAGATACGGATGAATGCCACAGTAACCCATGTCATCACGGTGGCGTGTGTACAGACTTGGTCAACGGCTTTGTCTGTTCTTGTCCAGCGGGATACACAGGTCCTCAGTGTAATATAGGTATGGCTAGAACATAAAGTAATACTACTTCTTTTTCCATTGTTTTTCACTCAAGAATCTCTGTCTACAGGAAATGATATGTTTGTGCTTGGTTAGCTTCACAGAAAGACAATGTGGTCCCCGGATCAGTTCAAATTACACATACGAGGTGTCTCAACATTGAATATTACACGTGTCAACAAAAAATAGATTTGCGTAACTGTTAAATATATATGTAACTTAAATACAAATAGTAAATTGTTGATTAATATTTTTTAAACATTAAAGACGTTCTAAAACGTGTAGAGACAATCACGCACATTGGTATAACTGGGTTTTGACAGTACATGAACCCACTATTTTCAGTGTTAATGTGCACGTCGAGAACATAATTATTCTCGTGTGTTGTTTCAGATGTGGACGAGTGTAGTGGAGGTCCGTGTATGAATGGAGGCACCTGTATAGATCTGATTAATTCCTTCACCTGCACGTGCCCCCTGGGATATACGGGAGGCAGGTGTGAGACAGGTATGTCCAGAAATATACTGACTGAATACTATTTCATATAAAATAGTATTTTCACTCAGTCTTTTAGCTGTCATGTGGTGATCTGATGTATGAAATGTATCTCTAAATGTAACTGAAAGCAAAATAACAAATTTTCCCATGAGTTTGTCAGGACACGATGTCATCATGGCAAGTAGGCAAAGCGGAAAAATATGAACCAGTTCCAAATTGTATAAAAAATACAATTAAAAGAGAGAATGAGGCCATTTAACACCTAACATGCATTCTCAAAAAGAGTCAACGTACGGACATTCAGCAACGTATTCAGATCACGTGCAGTGATGGTGAGACAGATGTATAACTTCAACTGCACATTCCTCGTCTGTGGCAGTTGTTGTACTTGTGTGTTTTTTATTTCCCCCTTAACATAAAATATATTCTCCAACAGATATTGATGACTGTATCGCCGCTCCCTGTCAGAATGGAGGCACGTGCAAAGACCATGTAGGATTCTACAGTTGCACGTGCATGGAAGGGTATACTGGAAAAGACTGCCAGTTAGGTAAGCTTTTTACAAACCTGTGTTGATGTCCTTAAAGTTGGATACGTGTTCTCCAGCGGGACAAATGTTTGGAGCAGTTTGTGTTAAATAAATAACATACTGATATACTGTAGAGTAGACATTATAAAAGTGCTTGCGTCAATAAATAACGTCGTAACCCCTTAATCCTGGCAGATTGCAAAGGATTCAGTTTGAAGTTTTAAATAGATTCCTTACAGTCCAACACAAAACGATTCCGCGCAGCCCGAGTAAAACATCACTCGTCGCGGCATGGAGATTACAAGATAGCTGGATAAAAATAGTGACACGTCACAGGTCATGCCGAATGTAGACCGGATGCTTTGAAACTCTTGCAAACGATTGAGAAACTTGTTGAGAGCAATGGTTATTTTTTGGCAAAGGGAGGGGCCCAACATGCAAACTTTCAGTCCCATCCGGGGTTCGAGGACTGTATACTATACAATTTCCCTATTTGATTTTCAAAGGGGGGGGGGGGGGGGGGGGGCCCCCAGTCCC
>JAUELE010242564.1:0-11294 GCA_031471655.1 Diodora aspera | reverse complement strand
CGAAGCGAAATCATTGGTGGTTATATGGGGTTTTGTGTTGGGGGGGGGGGGGTTGTTTTGTTTCAAGTCTTTTTGTGGGGTCTTTTTCTTAGATTTCACTGCGGACTAATTGGGTCTCTATAAGCTCCTGAAGTCTTTCCGACATTATGTATTTTTCTCGAGCAAGAAGGTCACTATCCGGCCTATAGTCAGACATTAATTGGAGAGGACAGTTCATCGCGTTCTTCATTAATTCTGCATCAGAAGGTCCAGAAGGAGATGAACGTGAATACAAACAAAAGGTTTCAATTAAGTTATGTATCAGGTATAAACGGAGGATAGGCTTATCTAACGATACCACACGGAAATGCATACTCCATATATTATTGAATGAAAAGGCTTTATAAAATCACCTTCAGATTAAATATCAGGCCTTTCAGGATTGTTTTAAAAGAGAATCACAAATTGAATCACTCAAGCGTGTCTCTCTTCTCCTCCATCTCAGCGCTGATGACGTCAAGTGTGTTCACAGGGGACGGTATCAGTGAAAGCATGTCTGATGTTGGCCCCACTCATTGGTGTCCACACTAAATCACTTTGTTGCTTCGACTTCGATGAACGTCAGTTCACTAGAGCTATAGGTTGGACTGGTTAATTAGAAGGATCGCTTTCCAGGAAGAATCAAACCAGGCGCAGGGGCATGTCCAATAATGTTAGAAGGGGGTCCAGCAGCACAGGTGCCAAGCCTGCGGGGTCCGAGGGCATCCAAGGGAATGGGGGTGGGGTGGTGGTCTGGCTAGATGCCCGTGTTCAATAAAAAAGATCATGGTTTTCCAAACCTAGGGGCCGAACCGAGCCTGTTGACGTTTCACACTTACAAACCTACTCTTCTACGTCACACTGAATTTGTGTTGAGTACTTATATGCTTCATCTTCAAACTTAAACTTAAAGAAATTGACTTAAATCCATGTCGAAATGTCCTAAACATTCATATTCTGTTTTTAATTCCCAACTGTATAAAACAACGTGTTAAAAATGTGGAGGACCATGTATCTACCCAGCTATTGAAGTTCTGATCATATCGAAATTGATATGTAATTTATTGACAAAACTGAGTATATACATTCATTGTTCATGGTTTAATTAGCCTGTATGGAGAACAAGATCTGTTATTGTGCAGGCTGACGACAGCAGTAGTCTATAGCGGGATTAATTGATGGCTAGGTCAATACTAACCAGGATAACTACGCACATTCGTTCTATAAAGGAACAGTATATTGATTGACAGCTGAAATTGATCACGTTTTGGTCAAGGTGGTCTTCCCTACAGGTTTTAATGACCTTGGTAAAGCTATCAAATCTGTAGCATGTCGAATAAGTATTCATTGAAGTATGTCGTGGCCTCGTTAGTATTCTGTATAGTATGGCGCATCAACTATATGCCGTAGTTCCTCTAATTAGAGCTTGAGTCCTTATTCATTGAAGTAGGTCGTGGCCTGGTTACTATAAGAATCTCGGCACCTGTTCTTTTTGGACATCTCATTGTCAACCTTACAAATGTAACTGAATATAGAAATCATTGACCGGGCCTCATTAACCTAGTTTGTTATAATTTTTAAAGAAGCCCCACCCCTAACCCCTTCACCAGCTCTTATTGGAGGTCCGGTTAGCCCCTATTATTAGAGGAAATACGGTAACAATGTCATATGAGGATTAGATTGTGTATACTGGTATATGATTTATGTTCGTGTATTTGTACTGAACATGTGTATTAAAATTTGAGTTTACTAGTCATACGTTGATAGGTAACATGTACTTATATACTAATTAATTCTCTAATTATAAGGATGGGGATAGGGATACCTATTTACACTTGAAGAAATGTTACATAATATTAATATATTTTATGAACATATTTTCTATGCTTGTTATTGTGGGCCAGGGAGTGTGTTAAGCACTTCGTGTGATTTTCATTGATTAATTTTAACTGAATAAATTAGCAAATTGAATAAACGCCTACCTTGATTAGACGCCGGAGTAAAAACGAAACTGATCATGATTAAAACGTAGAGACATACAAAATCATGCTTCAAACATCTCACTAAGTAAATAAAGGCCTGCCTTGAGTAAAGGCCTGGTCAATCAACCTCCTGGAAATAATTAAACATCCGGGTTTTCTTCAAGGATTTTCAGTAGTTGTTCATATTAGCCTTGACACTTGTTACATTGGGTTGCAGAAACGTAAGAGATTATCGCCTTCCTTTCATTATACCCAACAGTAGTTACTGCTGATTGATGTTGTGCACTGGTCATTAGTCACAATCTATTCTTATCTGTGATAGTAATCGGGGTATTTAACAGTATTTAACTGTTACTAGATTTAGTAATCCAAAAATCAACCACATAGTTGATAAATAGCAGTCCATTGTTAAGTGTATGAGAACTTCCATTGCGTTGGAAGCTCGCGCTACACGAATATAATAATGGATTATATACTCCCCAGGAAGTTGATGAATGTTGTGGATTGTACATTGTTCTTATGACTAGGGTAACAACTTTAAGCGCTTTAAGCATGGTGCCGTATAGATCAAGCGCAATATAAGCGTGCACATTACTATTATTATTGTTGTTGTTGTGTTGGTGGTGTTGTTGTTGTTGTTGTTATTATTATTATTATTATTATCATCATTATTTACGGTTACCGTACACCAGCAGTTTTGTTTCCTTATTATGAATATCTTTGTAAAACGGGTGGTTGTATTAATTAATCTTTGATGCTATTTCGTCTGAAGAGATGTTTCTAATAATCTGGCTACAAAACTTTCATGCTTGAACATTGTTAAAGACTTAGATTACAATGAACAAGTTAATAATAGCTCAAGTGGAGCTGAGATATCTTTTTTCATAAAGTTAGTTTAGATAATAGTTCTGCTGATATAATCCATTGGAAATCGTTGAAATAATGCATTGTTGTCCAACTACTCATGGTGGTTTGATATTTAGATTGTACTGGACCAACAAAACAGCATTGTTATTCAAAGCAATCTATTTTAGGGAGATAAATTGGTATTTTCTGTTCCCATTGCAGTGAGAACGTTTGGTATTTGGTGTACAACGTGTCGACAGTAAAGAACATAATTTGTCTTGTCGCCTGTGTTTGAAAGTGTCAATGTGTTTATCTTAATATCAACACATAACATTCAATGTGGGACTACCAAATATGCTGTACTGGAGAAATTGTTTGGCCCGGGCACATGTATGCAAACACGACATCTTTTCAGTTCAAACTGCCACTTCCGTCCGGGACTGGTGCCTGTCTTTACACGGCGCTTTAAGTCAAGTTAAGGCTAGTAAGTGTGTATCATTCACAAGTCAACATTGTTCAATGAACTTAACTCTTCACTGACGAGCTGATATGAGTTTTATAATATGTTGATGGAAATAAATAAAGTTAGTTGGATACATGGTTAATTAAATATCAACTCAAGTGTTCCCCATCGATGTCAAAGGATCATCCAGATACATAAAAGTCACACCAGATACTGACTGTTCATATGTTTCATAGCTGATTAAAATATGCAAAAGGTTTAAAATGCATTGTAAGTAAAACATAAAACATCACATGTACCTTCGAATTCGTTCGCTTATTTGTTTCCATAAGTATATTTTAATACAATATCTTACTTAATATTTCTGATTAGATAAACTAATTTATGTTATAGTCACATATCGTAAAGTCTCATACACCTCTCCGGATGTCCGTGTTATCACAAGAATATGGTATAGTCTCAGTAGCCTCATGCTTATCGTAAAAGGGCGGTCGATTACATTTCTCTTTCTATCGATTGAGCTGATTTATCTTTCCTTATACACCTTGTATTGGACAACAAGTCGCGTTATGCTGAAAGTCTCTTTCTGAGATGAATATCTTTAGCTCACTACATAGACGGAACCAATAGGGGGTAAAGGGGGTGCGCGACCCCAACCCAGCTAAATGTTATTTAAACTGCATTAACGAGGGATTTTGTCAATCTGAATCCCCCTTTTTCCCACATCACATCATACACACCCCCTTTTCCAAAATCCTAGATCCGCCTTTACACTATAGCACTTGTCAGATGTTGTCAGGTATTACTGACAAGAATCACCACATGTTACACCAGAGCATGACAACTAGTACACTACTAGATCTTAAACGACAAAGATGTGGCAATAATGAGTCTTCTACTCATACCGTTACGTCTTCACTCAACCACGTCCTCGTATAATCATAGAAGTATCCCGGACCGGTGGGAAACAAACAAATGAGAAACTATAACTAATATAAAATTCTTTTTAATCATTTAAGTATACATTGTGTATTTTATTGTCAGAGTACACACGGTTATCTTCCAACAGGTCGCATCAAACTCTGTCGTCCAAGTTCACGGAGTGGCCTTAAACAAGGAAATGTATCCACAGTTTCTAAAGTTGCTCTTTAACATTTTAGGCCTGCACATAATGAGAACATTTATAATGCGCCCAACTCCGCCAACGAGGTGCAAGCTCATTGCGTCCCACATTATTACCCTGGTCATTGAAACAATGTACATCTATATGATCTATTCTCAATTTCCCAGTGAGTATACAGCAAAAGTTGCTTCTCAGGAGCTTGACGGTTAACATCTAATTACATTTCCCCGACTAGGTACCCAGTTTCAGCTGGGTCGACTGCGGCAATAACTAGCAAGGTCACTTGCCCAAGGCGACACCACAGACATTGTCTGTGTCTAAGTACACATCAAGGCACTCAAAACGCAATATTTCGTGTGAGTTCATCAGACTAAAATGACTTGACAGCCTTGAAAGAAACTTGCATGCATGTCCTATAGGTTAATCCATGTCTGTTCAATCTTCAAACCTTTGTGGGACTAAAATGTGTGAAAATGATAAATAAACGTCGTGTATTCGTGTCAAATAGGACAGCAGATATTTAAACTAGAATCTCCCTAATGGTGGTGATACTATCCAAACACTCAATCCAACAAACTCTGTGCGAATAACCAAGTATAACTTAAAGTCTTAAATCGCAGCAATGGATTATGTCAAACCGGCCTGACACTGTTTCGGTGTAAGTCAGCGACGCTCTGGTGAAGTGTGTTTTACTCGAGGTTCCAACCAGATTGTTGCCAAATCTTTGGCAAATACATAACGCGTGAGTATAAACACCGCGTGTCTAGAATCAATGTCAGATTTCAGCTCAATCAGAAAAACGGCCTGAAAATACAGGTTACAGGGTATTTGGTTGTCATCTCGAGCCCTTACCGAGCATAATACTAGCACGTCTCTAAACAGATGTGCCACGTGAGGTTCTATTATTTGATTGGTCAATGCCCTCAAGACTGATGTCTGGTGTATTGCCAAAACGATGTGGCCACTATTACAGGACAGGTTCGTCTGGGGCTATTTATCAGATCTATATTGGTCCACTGGATTGATAAGAACTGTCCACAGCAGTGGAATTGTCTCTGATCTCTAGAGCTGCAATAACCCCACAACCACGCTGTCACATTCCAATGAGACACCGTTTATGTTTGCATTTACTTTTCATCCAATGTTTTCAGTGTCAGTATGCCTGCAGCATGCATGTAATCTTTGCTATGAAGCACATGCATAATACATGTGACATTATTTGATACTTTCATGAAATGTGAATGTACATTTGTGCACTCTCAATGTATTCTTCTCTGTAATATCTTCTTTGGGGACAATTACATGTACCTACCTCTGATAAGTTTGCTATGCAATCAGAAGACATATATGCCTGAACTTTGTGCTTTACATGTAGTTCTGGTGATGTCGTAAGGAGTGTGTGGGGGGGTCGAGTTTGCTGAACAAAGACTGAAATCGTAGTTGCTACGTTTCAAGAAAGTATAATCTGAAACATGACAAATAATGTTCATTTGGCCCTGTTCGAAACTGTACATGTAAAGTCATATTTTGCTTTTATGTCGGTCACGGGGACTATTTCCAAGGAAAATATTGTACCTAAGGATCTAAGGAAGACGATATGAAATTTTGAAGTCAGCCTTGGGAACAGTTACTAAGCACAATACTGTAATTTAAATAATTTAATTCAAATTTTTAATTTAGTTAAATTTGGTTATGCTACCATTATAATCAGTGGCGTAGTTTTGTTACGACCTGTGGAGACTGAAGACCGTCTCGTGGCATTACCCAGGTCAACATCCACAGCATATTTTCTGTGAGACGAGCATACCTGTCTCGGGCAACTGTTAATGCAGGTTGTGTGGACGTGGTACCTGCAGGTGTAAACACCTCGTGGAGAGACTCGTGGTAAGGTTAATTGATTCGCTTTGTTGGAAAAGGGACGGTTAGGTGCATGGCCAGGTGCACCGATGATTGGTGCGAGATCAGATCCATCGAATCAGTGGTGAACAAGGTCATGCACAGAGTTACATTTTGTGACCTTTTTCATATAGCATGTCATGGTCTATCTACATTTTGTGACCTTTTTCATATAGCATGTCATGGTCTATCTACATTTGGTGACCTGTTTCATTAATCATGTCATTGTCTATCAGTACAACATGTTTGAAACGATGAACTTGTTTCACACGTAGTCCAGATTTAGTTGTTTCTTACTTTATGCTTTTATTTTTGCGTCACGGTCTCCTTGTCAAATGACATTTATTTCATTATTTAGTAGTGCCATTATGTGTAATCATATGTACTTCCTTCGTATTTACCCTCTTTTATCCTTTGTACTAATGCCGGAAGTAAGTCTGTTATGACATGTTTACTTTAAAAAGGAATTTAATCTGCCACTTTGTGATGTGTAAATGACTAAGTTATATTTTGATTTGACACATGTACGATTTCTACGCTGTATCACCAAAGTAAAATCACAACCATCTTCTTAGCAGCGTCTTTTATGTGCCTTCTCAAGCACTCCCGATCTCGGATACAGTTTTTATGCACGAGGAAATGCCAACATCACGAGTGTGGAGCTGGATAACTGATTCGGGTTAACCAAGCTGCGAACCACCGCTGTTACAAACACCAAAGGTAATCGCATAACGGGACAGGGTACCAGATCAGCTTTGCAAGATTGTCTAGAACTGCAGAAACAATGCCAGGTTGCACCTGCCACATCAGACTTTTGTCAAGGCCCTAAGGCATTAAGGTTCCTTTAAGTTGGATACGTGGTCAAACTCATTGTTTTCTTTTCAAAAAAACAACTTTGGAATGATAAATATACATAACATTTTAAAACACAATGAATAATGCACAAAAATAAAGCACGGTTGTCGGTTAAATAACCTTTTGAAAAGCCGTCTGTGAATATTTCACCCCGGGGTGAAATAGTATGTATTCGAATTTTCCAGCTAATCTTCAAAGTTTCCTAGACCTTCGTGAACGTAGCACGTGACCACAAGGGTTATTAATTAGGCAAACACTATTATAATGTCTGATTGATAGTTTATGTTATTTATTTCACACAGAACGCACCAACATAATTTTGAGCTTGGGAACACGTATCCAACTTTAAATATAAATATTATGTAAAATCAGAGGCAGGTTGTCATTCCTGGGATTACCTGCCTTTTCTACCTATGGCTGCTGTAGACTCATGCAGAGATAACTGTGGTAGAGTAAGATGTCCAGTTTTCTGTGCCTTGACTCAGAGTCTTGACAAGAGTCTGCTGCCACATCTTCATACTTGACTGATGGCTAGAATGGCAACTTAAGAATGAGATGATCTTCTACACATGTTAGTTCTCATATGTATTTCTGACCTCTTCGCCAAGAGATCGTTATACTCCAGTGAAAAGGGGATGGGGAGAATGAAAAAGACTAACCGGGAGAGTTACAACTGATGTCTGAGAGGGAAGGGAAGGCGACATAACGGCTTGAATTGCTCCGGTTTCTGAATACATTATAACCTGAAAACTACAAGATATAAACAGTTTCAAACTCACTTTATATAATATGTATCACGCTGTTATTACGCATTGCTTGAAGAGCACCGCACCGCACTGACCCCAATACACTAACAGGTTCGAGTAAGGCATCCTCGAAGGTAGATCAGAAAAAAATCTTGAAAACGAAATCAGTTATGCCAGTTGCGTATTGATTTCCTGAATGATTCCAGATCAATCATTCAACTATCAGAAGTAACTGTTTATATGGTAACTTGTACAGTAAAAAACTGACACAGCGCGTCTATTTGGTAACCACCTGTACAATATATAATGCAGTTTCCCAAATGTTTTAGTGCTGGCGAGACCTCAGTGGTGCAGTGAGAGCACAGGAGTCTTTACTCAAGGGAAGCCCTCGCCACTCCGGTAAACAAACCAACTCTGAACAGGTTCACTGAACACCGAAGCGGTTACATAACTGATACTGACTTGAATGTGCCGTTTTACAAGCCCGCCGAGGGAAGGCAAAGATATAATTACATCTAGCGATAAGCCTCTATACCACGTGGGCAGGTGCTGCCAGGTGTACGCAAACACTTTCACCTGAGCTCAGATGCTCCTCTCACCGACTCCGGGTAATATGATATCTGTAGCTCATATTTAGATCAGGCAACAAGATGTTGGTCATGTTTATTAAATTACACGAGCACGTGGAGGACTCAAGGTCAACAGATGCAGTCTTCAGGTCAAGTATCAATTAACTGGGCTATGGTAGACTGCTGAGAATTACACTGGTCTTCGATATCTTTATGTTCCTGGAAACGGATTCTTCTACTTCTATGTATACTGACGTCCAAAAGAAAGTATACCAAGATGTTGAGAGACTACTGAATAAATTCACAAATGCGTTGGATTTACAAGAGATATCCCTTCAAGACTTGGAAGATTTATAAATGAGATGATGTCAATCAAATTACACTCACCGAAATCCAAGCATCCTTTTGATCAACTATGGCATAAAGATGTGAGGGAAAATAATTGAAATCATTTGGTATACTTTCTTTTGGACGTCAGTATATATATAAAGAGGAACTATATTTCATAGATTAAATGTTAGTCTCCGGTACAGGCATCGATTTTATATTCAATTTTTCAGCCTTAGCTAATGGTTAACTTGATTCACATTATTGCCTGAAATTGAAAAAAATCGTTTGAATAATCATGAACAGAGAGATAGATTCTCTGATATTGTCCCCGTAATATCTGTAGGACAATTAGCAAAGCTCCAAAGGTTAATGTTGTACTTGACATTTGTACATTATCACTAACAGGGAATTACTCAGTTAGAAACACGAAAATGAGAATTAGCATGACTGGTCATATTTTGTAAGTACTTTAATTAAGGAATTAAAATAGGAAATGGGTATATAAAGTGTGTCATCCGATTCTTAAAACAATTGCAATTATAGTCTGATTCCAATAGTTGAGTTAATGATCGTACAGTCCATTCCGAAGAGATGTAGTCACGTGACACATTATAGTCCTGAGCCATGACTATAGACGTTTTATGGAACCCCAAGTCAGTCTAGCTCAAGATAAACAAGTCTAGCTCAAGACAAACAAGTCTCGCTCAAGATAAACAAGTCTAGTTTAAGATAAACAAGTCTAGCTCAAGATAAGCACATATAGACGAGCCGACTCTATGCTGCTGTAGACCTACAAGGAACATATAAGAGAAATAACATTAATTTAAGTATTCCAAAGATACATACTTTTAAATAGGGGTGCAGAAGGTATTATGGAATTGATAACAATATATTCAGGCTATTCATAGCAATTCTGATTCTGATATCTGCATGTAGCAAAGAATACCAAAAGTTGCATCATAAGTTTACATGTAATATCGGTATTTTAAAATAATTTACGGTTGTTTTGGTGAAGTCAAAATTTCTTTAGCGCTTATATTTCGATTGATTGGCCGATATACAGAGATGAACAGACAGACAACCCTTATATGTTCTGTTAAATTCCTTGATACAAAATAAGCATATAGAGTAAATGCATTGCCAACAATCCAAAACTCTCATTGTATCCCCCTATTCACCAGTAATTAGGTGTTACTGTAACAGAGATAACTCAGTTAACTGTAATCAAGGTTATCATCAACGTGATCAGTAGAGTACAAGGTGCCCTCTGTTCGTGTTCATTATCCAGATAATTACCGAGTCAATTTTGTCAATTGTTTCGATAACGAGGTAACTGAAGAGAGAGAGAAAGAGGGGGAGTACGGATTATGTTGTGTGCAGATGAATGTTAACTAATTATATCGTACTTGTTACATGGTGACTGTAGTTTTATTTGGTTTTATGTGTAGACAATGAAGATCTGGATACCCAAAATATAGTTAAACAGAAATATGTCCGCCGCATGTATGGATAAATAAATATATGGATGTACGAATGTATGGATGCATGAATTGATGGATTGATGGATGGATCTATATGATTGTTTGTGCATGTATATTTGTATGTAAGTATGTGTGTATGTTAGTCTGTCTCCCAGACCTATAGCATACACAGAAAATGGAGCCTGTCCAAGTCTAGATATTTAGCAAGTCTAGGAATTCTCAGCTCTAAGAATATCTCCGGGCTCCTTTTCTGATTTTATTATTTGGGGTTTTCTATTAGTATTATGAACATAATTTTGTAGATTAAGCTTATTTCTGGGACTAAATGTTAGTCTAGTGTGCATGTGTCTTCACATATGTAGGTTTGCATGCATTATTTTTTTTTATGTGCTAGTACATGTATCAATGTAATTGTCCATGGATGGGTTGATGGGCGAACACGTTGGATTAATGGATGAGTAAGATGAATGTGATAATGTGCAAATCACGTCCATTAGGGGTTCGTTGTTGTTTATTTGATTTGAAAACGAGCACTGGTAGAACAAGCAATATCAGTGATTAAAGTTACCGTGTCTTGCAACGCGAATTCTTACTGTTTACTTCCTTTGAGCCTGTAATCATCATTCAGCTCAAGAGTGTATACAGACTAATACCTCAGCTTTGTCAGATCCTTCTTAAAGGCTTTTATCTTATTCACTGGATCCAAATCGATCATTCCGAGTAACTTGTTCTATAAACTGTTACAAGTGTTCGAGTGCTTGTTGCACATGTGTTTTCAACAGAGCAGTTTCTCAAATGGACCGTGCCAGCAGGTTGTCCAATCAAGAGCGTAGAGTTAGACGTTCACGTTTGTGTTAGACTAAAATATAGTCTCTGAAGAAAGATTAATATTCTTATTTTTTTTATATAAATAATTTAAAACGATATTCATTTGTAATAAAATAAATAAGAACCCAGAGAGACTGGCAAAATATCTAGACTGTGT
>JAUELE010242553.1:285-11294 GCA_031471655.1 Diodora aspera | reverse complement strand
ACCGTTTGGACCAAATATCGTTCCCCGTTTGTTCTTATTGTGACCGTTGCGTCCAATCGCATGTCATCGTTCTGGCGTATCACCGTGTTAGCTAGTTCCAAGTTTGCTTATACGTATACAAACTTCCGAATGCAGTGTGCAATACGTGAGACAAATTAGATCTCAATTAGTGAATTTTGGTGTAAAACATCGGAAACAAATACAGCACGATATTGTTTTACTCTATCAACAGAAAGACAAGCTCTGAACA
Source organism: Diodora aspera (assembly GCA_031471655.1). NCBI lineage: Eukaryota > Metazoa > Mollusca > Gastropoda > Lepetellida > Fissurellidae > Diodora > Diodora aspera. The sequence goes on along the minus strand of JAUELE010242553.1, from coordinate 11,044 downwards.
TCGATTGGCGTACCTGCAACTTTGATTATGTCCCTTTAACACATTGATCATATTTACGCCATTTGCCATGTTTCTAAATTTCTTAACTAAAACTTCTTAAATCCTAACTTAAATCAACTGTATGTACAAGGAGTATATCATAAAGAAAAGACAGCTCTGTAAGGATTGTGAGAAACAGAAATAGCATATATGTATCAGTATGAACATTTGAGTCAACTTATGCGACAAGGATGGGGGTCACTGGGACTTCCTGTCCTTCCTTCTGTTCTGAAGTATGGTAAAAAAAAAAACTTCAAAGTACATAGTGCTCTTTGCTCCGCTCCAGGCTTCCTTTCCTGTAACACAATTCTCATATGTTCAGCAACATAATATATACTGCTCACGTTGTACACCTGAATTTAGAATATTAATCGAGATCGAAAATAGTGTATGCATGTCGCGTTTTCTATATGTCGTTACCAAGCTCGTGATTCAAGTCTCGTTACCCAACCACAACACGAGCAGAATTATTCGTTCCTAATATTGCCATTCTCTTTGGAAGCACCTAAATTAGAAAACTATTGGATGTAAAAATGTTCAGAATTTTGATTTCAGAGATACAGTTGCTAAGTAGATCTAAGCAATGTTTTGATACATGGAGATTTTTTCATCTTTCCATGACTCACCAATGAATGAATGAAATATTCGTAATGGTAACTTGGAACAGAATTTTCATTTTCTGCTTCTTCACCCCCTCCCCAAACCTTCTTTCGGTAACCTCGAAATCGACAAAGCGTAAGGAACTTTTAAAATGCCCCTTTAAGAAACAATCTTGTTGGTCAGATGACCCTTTGGGTTCTAGCATGTGATATTTGAACACTGAGAACTTTGGAAAAAGAAGACCAGATTCTAAGCATGACAGAACTGTAGCTGCTCATACACGCACTCACGCACGCACACACATATATGTACAGCGCGCACACCGCACACACGCGGCAGGACATGAGTAAACACGCGCACACGTACGAACCCACGAACACAGGTAGACGAATACACACGATTACATGCACACATCGCTCACTTACACACGTGCGCTCACGCACATGCAGTACGCACATATATATGCACGCACTCACAAACATACATACATTTATAGCGCATGGTAGCACATGAGCAAACACGCGCACACGTACGAACCCGCACGAATACAAACAAGTTTACAGGCACACGCGTACATGCATAAACAAATCGCACGCGCGCTCACTAATACACGTACGCGCACGGTCACATACACGCGCGCGCATGCATACACACGTGGTCGCACACACATATACATGTACGTATGTATACATAGATCTACATACAATGTACATGAACACAAACGCACGCACGTGGGTGCACAAACATCTTCTATCAATATGTTTCTTCTTCAGAAACGATGTTTGTATAGTGAATGCTGATCTGATGACATTTTAGGGTGACACGTGTGATATTTGCGACGTATTGGGAACATTGAAACTCCAAATGTCCCAATTACGACATATTGGTACGTACACCGCACTAAGATGTCACTGCAGTGTACCAAAATGTCACAATTGCGGCCCAAAATGTAGCAATTGTGACATTTTCTGATTATGGGACATTTCGGATACAGTATCTCAACAGAATGCAAAGTATTTTCGCCACATAACAAAGGAAAAGTGACTGCAGTCTGACCTGGGATTCGAACATAACGTTCAAGGATTACTTCCCACAACATATTTGATATAAAATTCGAGTAACCAACGATTTTAGTCACGTGAATATTCGCAGCAGCCCACTAATGGGGTCTCACTAAAATGCGTCCGTGCGTATATAAAAGGCGCCCGTAAACATTATTACTATTCTAGTTACTGCAAATAGTCTAAAATCCAAGTTACAAATTGATACAATTGACCGTAAAAAGCGAGAAATGATCATGTTTCTTTTTCCCGGTTACAATCTCAACACACGCATCCAGTCCTTGACAAAAAAAATTAAGTTCATAAAAATGTATCGCCTAATTTATAATTAAGGTACTTTCGTACAGAGAAATCAGGATTAACGCAGAACAGTTTATCATCGGCTGGATAAGAAAGGCGCGAAAACAAACGAACCCTTCGGAATCACTCGGAGTCTTGGGCGGTCCTGCATGTTAGAATAGAATGGGGGAAGCTGTGATATAAACCAAATGGCATGCCCCTAATATCACTGCCATTACTGAAATATAAGAAAATCGATACCTAACTATGTGTAACATTGATTATGGCTAATGTCCAATGTGTAATCATTACATTAAAGGATTACATATTATTATGTTTTTTAATGAGTTCGAATCCACGGGCGGTTACTGCAAGTGACAAATTAACAAGAGATCCACTTAACATCAAACAATAATTTTACTAAACAAGTATCATACTTTGATGACTATATTTGCCACTGGTCTCTTTTATAAAATAGTTACTGTCCTTTGTTTGCTCTAGCATAAGTGAAATTTAACATTTATTTCTAAATCCAAAGTTATGACCTTTCGAAGGGGAAGCTGTCGTAAAATATAAGTATGTCAATTGGACAATTCTCGCTTATTACGCGGCCAATTTGGATCGTATCAATTTGTATCTTGAATTTTAGACTATTTACAGTAACAAGAATAGTAATTATGTTTACGGGCGCCTTTTATATACGCACGGGCGTTTTAGTGAGACCGCATTAATGAAAATGTCAGATAGCATTTACAAGGTTGTCCTCTTATTCATTACATTCCAACTTATTTGATCTTGTTAGTGCACGTGGTTTATCTTGTGTAGACACGTGCACCCACAGTGCCTATGTCACTGTACGTCACGTAATGTGACACTGTCGATTTCAAATGTACAGTAACACTCAATAGCTTCACATTTTTGCCTACTATGCACATGTTTACTAAGGTAAAATGTTCAGGTATGTATTAAAGTAACAGGTACATGCTACAGTATATCATGTTTGCATTTATAAACGACTGTCCAGACTGTTAAAATAATTATAATGTAATATTCTGGTTCTAACTACAGCACATTCCAATGGCAACATAACCTGACATGCATGTACATGCTAAGATTGCGTACATGCGTCCAAATACATTTGCACAACCTCCTGACTTGAAGCAATTTTACTCACTGTTGAAATTGAGTATGTATTTGCGCTAGCTCCTTTTATATACATATGTCAGGGGCGTAGCAAGTCCGTTTTATAAAGTACATAGATTGAGGGCTCGAAGGATGGTCTTGGGGAAGGCTCCCCAGAAATTTTTTAAACTTTAAACGTCCCTAGACGTGATTTCGTGTGTATTTGTTTGTAAATTTGCATGCTTGCCTTTTTAAGATAAATTACGCATTGTAGATGAATGGTTTTCACTCTTTCTAGGTACTTTTATATTTTTATACTTTCATTTGAATTTTTTTTGCTTTTGGAAGTGTACGCACGTGAGTACAGTGCGTTAAGGTAGCTACGCCTTTGTATGTATAAAAATACATGTATGAGTATGTTTGCCCGCATATGCTATTTGGAGTGCATGTTCAGGGCTGTTAATAAGTACACTTTGAATGATTCAAGGATATACACATCTAAAGTACTCCTATTTGAAAAATGTTCACGTAAAGCTGTGCATGCAAATGAGCTTTTAGCTTCATAACATTTCGATCTGCCTTTCAGAGCTTGAGCAAATTCAGGATGGATGAAAACGACCACCTCCTTCTGACCCTCAGTATCCTGGCGCTGCCTGCTCTCTTTACAGCGGTTGTCTTTAATGTCCTCACCCTCTTCCCTTCAACAGGTTTGTGTCCTTTGAATGATTTTACGACGTTTCATACATACTAAAACGGACAGGACAGAATAGACTCTGAAAATATTATTGTGTATTATTTTAGTGTACTATTGTAAACCATATAAAAGAAAATATATTTTCTAAAGCAGCCAAGAAACAAGCTAGACGTGCTAACCTAAATGATGCACGTTTACACTAGCAGGCTAACAGATGATAAAATAAGTTATTCAGCGTCTGTGAGAAAGACGGCCAAAATCACGAATGCAATTTGGCTGAGCTGGTAGCTCCAGTGTGCGCGGGGCTTTAGAATAAAAGAATTTATTCAGCGTATGTGAGAGGGACGAAGGACAGAAGACTCTAGTAGGCTGATATAGGATAAAATAATTTTACTCAGCGTCTGTGAGAGGGACGAAGGGCAGAAGACTCAAATAGGCTGACATATATATGATAAAATAAGTTATTCAGCGTCTGTAAGAAAGACTTTAGGACAGAAGACCCCGATACCTGACATAGGATAAGATAAGTTATTCAGCGTCTGTGAGAAAGACTTTAGGACAGAAGACCCCGATACCTGACATAGGATAAAATAAGTTATTCAGCGTCTGTGAGAGGGACGAAGGACAGAAGACTCTGACTTGTTCTTGTTATGACACTGAATTCATTAACCCTTTTAGCACGGTTCTGCAGGTTTTCGCCTAGCTTCAGAGCCGGTATTGGAATAACATATCAATAAGGTTAAGGTGTACTCTGAGACGGAGTAAGCTTGGTAGGGTCCAACAACGCATGCATGATAACATACATTTATATCATGACAGAATTTGGGAATGACCGGCTCATGTTGAACGTACCTGGCACGTGACTGACACTTCACTAAAAACGTGTACGACTGAGTGTAACGTCGTAGATTAACTTAACCTGATAGGCTGGTGAAGTTTTCTATATAATCATTGTACGACACACATTTGGTTACTGACGCCCTATTCTTTGAGATAGTAAATTGTACATTGTTTAGAAATTAAACACCATTACAAGTGTAACCCTACACACGTTTAGGTTTGTGTTTAAATCTTGTTTATATGGAAAGGACATACCCTGGTGACGTTTACGTAATGCCCCGAACAAAATCGCTTAGTTATTATCTATCAAGATTACCTATAACTTGCATCTAATTATGACGCTGAATATACATCATAACACGGATCATTAGCTCTCTGCTACTTCAACAGTTCTTCCTGTCCTCATGTACTTGATTTGTGACAACCAACTGTATAATGGTGGTAAACATGTGAACGTTTTAAAACGTTTAGGTAGCTAAACATGTTAGGGAAGCCGAATGTTTAGAGTTTAAACACATGGCTAAACAGGTTCAGAAATTAAACGTCCTTTTAAAATTGCTTCAAATCATGTGTTTAGTTTTGTGTTTAGAATCTAAACATCATGTGTACAGTGTACCAGATAAGGGTTGTAAAGTATGAGATCAGGGTGTCATATAAACCTTGGATGGGCAATGTACTTGATCTTGCATTACTGGTTGAGTCTTATCATAAATCAGTATTTTGTCACCTTGATGGCAGTTAGCACGCAATCCGCTGACTAAACCTCGGCCATTATTCTACTGACAACACATTTAACGTGTTAGCCAGGTCAGTATTTGTACACTGTCAGTGCAACATATTTGACCAGTATTAAAGATACGTTCGCCATAATTTTCGTGTTTCATTGCAGGAATTTTCTTCAGCACTTCTGGTGCCATTTCGGCGTCTCTGGGAATTGAAATAACTCCAGCATCCTTCGTATTAAACATCTGGAATGTCATTTACATCTGGCAGTTCATCTGGATCATCTACGCCCTTACACTTCTCTGTAGAAGAGGACGAGACGGACCTCTGTATCTTAACCCGGTTCTCCTGTCGTCTGCTTTCTTTGGCGTCTTCATCCTCAACCTGTTTCTTAATATATCGTGGTTGTTTCTGTTCGACCGCCAGACTTACGAGTTGTCGTTCGTGTTTCTCATAGGTATCGCTCTGACCTTGTATATTGCTTTAGGACTTTCCTACCTAGCTCTCTTTAAGAACAGACACATCCTAGCAGAACAGAACCGCAAGACAGACGACTTTCTTATTCGCTTCCTGGTTCACAATGGACTAGCCCTGTATGCCGCATGGGCAACTTTGGCCACGATTCTGAACATGACCATCGTCATCGCCTTCCGCTCTAACCCTATGATTGACTCGACGACCGCATCAACAATATCTCTCGCCATCTTTGCAGCCATTTTGATTATCTATGTCAGCACAGACATCTCCGTATTTGACAAGTATGCTCGATACACGTTCACTCCTTATTTTGTGGTCATATGGGCCCTTATTGGAATTCTTGTCATCAATGGCGTCATCAACAACACCAATGTCAACTTCATCTTTGTTGCTGTGTTGCTAGGAGTGACCTTCGTTGCGTTGATACTGAAGATAACTTTGGCGGTACTCAGAGCCAAAAGGGATCCACTGTTCCCAAGGAATCGAAAAGATGAGCGCGATTAGTCTGACAAGTTCAAACTGACGTTGAAGAAAGATCTTTTCTCACATATTCTGACTTTCCAGGACTTTTATTGTATTTCCACTGTAAACAAAGAAACACAATTCCTTTAATTTGTAACACTGAAATTGAAATGACAATATGGTATCGGGAAATTTGTTTATGTCATTTATGTCCGACAGCGCAACCAGATGGAGAAAACAACATCTATGTTACTTATGTTTTGTATTTTTATTTCTTTTCATGGAATAAAGAACATCTGGAAAGGTTCTCTGAGATTGAAACATCAAAAAGGAGTCCAACATCCAGGAATAGTTTTTGAGATCTCACAATTGCTGCTCCTAAAACAATTGCTGCGTGACACTGACAATGTCACGCACAGCAGGGCGAGCAACTTCAAAAAGCTAGCTGTCCTGCCCAAAAGTTACCTGTCCCCATTGATTACTTTCTGTATACTACACTAAAACGTTCGCCTGTCATCCCTATGAAATATAGCCTGTCACGGGTGGTCAAGGAGATATGTGTAATACTGGAGACATGTAAAGTTATTTTTAATATAAGTTTTAGTTAATTCTTTTTAAAATGGCTGTTCAAACTGTACTGGGAAAACGTTTCTGTGCACTAGGAATATCAAAATAGTTTTCTGGTATCGTGACCGATACACATAATTGTGATTGGTAAATGCATGTCTTGCAATCAATTTGTGATTTTAGTGTATCGCATTTGCATGTGCCTGTTATTTCGAACATGTGCACATGCTTCTGCGGATTTTTCATGTCATACATACATCCTTACATCTTGAAGCAAACGGCTATACCCATTTTTTCTAGTCCTGTAGAAACTGAAAAACAAATTTGGAACCGTTCAGCAAAAATTGTCTCTTTGTGACAAATCGCCAAAGATCAGTGTTTGCGCGAAAATGGGATGCTTGAGACACCCCTGCAACATGGCAACACCATTCTTTCACTTTGTGATCGTTACTGACAAAAATGCGTTGTTAACGATTACTAACGTTCAGGGCGTGACGTCACACAACCAGAATAAACACGTACATGTACGATTAGTAGACTAGAGGAACTGCTTTGAAACAGCAAGTTTTACAGCTTGAACCATACCTGGCATGGGCTACGACCAATAAGTCCACGAACGGTGTTCAACAGTTTGATAAAGGTGTCATTTGTTATCTACGTCCTGCAGTTCACCCTACTCACCCTACCATACCTCACCATATTGCACATTTGGTCTGGTGACGTTCCAACATGAGAACGTCCCTCCTCACGTCAAGGATGGTCAGACATTTGTTGAGCAACAAAAAATTAGGACACTCTATGGAACACTAGAACACTGTTGCGTCAACGTCAAAACCTTGAATGAACGGGCTCAGGCAATCGTTCAGATATGGAATTACAGTCAATGCGCATTGTTTAACCATTTAGTGTTGTCAGTGAGACCTCGATGTCAAGCACGTGTAGATGTTATTGGCTTTGTTAAGTCATGTTGTACTTCCAGGTGTAGAAATTGTTCATGAAAACCTTATTCTATTGCTTGCTGGAAAATGAATTCAGCTTGAGACACACACGCTTTGACCATCAATAAATATAACTTAGTTTAAACAAAACGAGATCTATTAAAACAGCTTATGTGGAATGCACAGAAACGTTTTTGTTGGTATATTTGTGCTAAGCCGAGCACCGCTTTAATGTAAGAATGAGTACATGTATTTCCTGTATAGTTACCACAGAATTTAGACTCGTTTCGAGTTGTACATTGCCATCTTTATTTTGTATTTGTCGGAACTGTCTTCGTTTGTTCTTAAAGATTATCACGGATGCACCAGGAGGCAAAATTAAGATTACTGTTTTCTTGAGTCGTTTCATTGATTATAATCATACGATGCACATAATTATATGCTATTACATCCTGTATGCAAAAAAACAATTATCTTCTGAAGGATGGAAAGTGTGATTAGCACATTTAAAACATCGAATTTCACCTGTTATGAATTGTTATGCCAAAAGACCTGTTCTCAGTTGAAAAATTATTCGGATCACAAAGTGAGCGCTGCAAGTGTTGGGGCATTTAGTCTAAAAAGATCTCAACTGCAGGAGAAAGAGAATTCAGATAAAATCACTTTCCTGACAAGGTTTCAATTTGTAAACTGATTATAACGAGTTCGTTTGTTGTCAATAATGTGAGATAAAGGGCATCTGCAGCGGTGTCAAAAGCATTGTCTAAAGTATAAAAAGATATTTTCACTCTGTGTCTATATACATATAAGCAGACATCTCACCTTTTCTCGCTTTATCCGTAAACTCCTACTCGATCAAAAGCTATAATACCACATTAAACGGTCACGCTACGTAAACACATTACAAGTGTAGACCCCGCTCTTGGTGTTAATGCTATGATTGCACACATCGCGTATCACAACTCTTAACCACACCCAGAAAACTGCATACACTGACTATATAGTGTAAACCAACGTTGAGTTACACACGCTTTAAGTAGTGAGAAATTGCAGGGCCTTAATGCCTTCCGGGGTTGGAGCCCCCTCACAGTTTTCCAAAGAACATTTTAAAGAGGACATCAATATCTCGATAATTACATCGATATTTGTTTCAATATATGATATTTACTGGGACTACGTGGGAGCATGTAACTGCAGTAAGTTATACCCATTGAATAAGATATTCGATATTGTGTGATCACGTGTGCTAAGTGACTTTGTACCAGCCCAGTTTTTCAAGGCTTGAATGAATGATAATGAGTAAAAGTGTCGTGTGGTTTTGTTCGCTGTGTTTGAGTATTTTTGCATAGTTTAAATGTGTCTGAAATTGGAACTACTGCCTTGCTATAATAGCGAGACATGGGATAGTGTAATGATCAGTTGTGGACTAGAATGGACACAAATAAGAAAACTAATTTGTCATAGCTAAAAGATTGCTGACAAGTATGTTCAATTCAAACGCTTATTCACTCACATACCTAGTTTAAAATTAAAGAGCAGGTGTGGGATCGCTATACCGCAGAACTTGATTACATAATTACGGATTACACTGGTGAGTTGCAGACGTGTGTTTTTTTGTTATCTTTAAATCACGCTTAAATGCACTTTTATACTACTTGTTCGTATTACAAAGGGGGTCCTGCATGCGGACACAATCCTGTTCATTTCACCTGATGTAATCCATACAGTACAGGGTGGGGCATTTTGTTTCTCGAAAGTCACGTAGACTGCAAATGCAACTAGATGTTTTTAAAACACAGATATGAATGTAGCAAAGGTGTATTTTACTAACATTTTAGATTTAGTCATTTCACACGAAATAATGTCACTTTCAAATGCAAAATGGGGTGTTTCAAATGATAATCGTATCTTCCAACGCCGCGGATACGAAAACCACATAATTGAAGATGTACTTTGGGACAGGAGTAGCAGGAAGATGTAGAATTCTAAGAAATGTTTTTTTTAAAGATAGAAGTATTGAAAGTACATTTAATGTGTGATTTATACGACCACTGCCAACACATGTCACCAACTCACCAGTGTAATCCCTACAGTAAGCGGGGGTAGGGGCAGTGATCGAGTACAGCAATCCCACAACGTGAAAATGTTTAAAGGTAAAACCAGTAAACTAGATAGGCACTGCAATTGGCCTGAGAGCAAAGATTTGGGCAGGGTTACTTTCTTCAAGGGCGGGGGGTTAAATCATTTACAATTACACTGTATTGTGCTATTTCATGTCGTTGGGGCAGCTCTTCGGAGAGTGGGCCCATTCTCCCTCCCTCCAATCCCTAACTCGTCAACATCTAGCTCAACCATTTATGTGACAATACATAAATATAGGTCAACCCGTCCAAAGCATATTCATGTTTGACGTAACCCATTCCGGTAGTCGAGCAGGGTGCCTTCGTTAAGCAAGAATGACGTTTAAGACCGAGATCGTCCAGCTGTAGGTCGCTTTATATGCTTTCCTTTTGTAAAGATCTCCGAGCTTTGCTATCACAACACAGCCACGCTTGGTGATCATATGTTGCCCACGCCCTGTCTACCTTTTGATGGTTTTGAAGTGTAAAATTTCAGTGACTGTGCGTGGTAAGAATATATAACAATGTGTTATCAGATGACAGAAATTCCTGTATGCAGTTATTATTTATTGGGCGTATACAAAAATCTACACATGACTTCACATCATTATTCTTTGTGCAGAAATTCATTCTTTTACGCTATGCAGAACATTTACCTCCGAGGGCGTTCCAGAGTAGCTTGCTGTGAACGGAGTGACGCCCTGTGACTGTGCTTAGTATCATAACCTGCGCTCAGTACAATTATTACTGCACAAAGCGTTGCAGCCAGGACCCGGGTCCAGGGGGGGGGGGGGGCCTGGCCTTTAACCCACATGATTTTTTTTCCAATTACGCAAA
>JAUELE010242541.1:0-18533 GCA_031471655.1 Diodora aspera | reverse complement strand
TGACCCTTTAGGCGGGGCGCCAAATTGCGTACAGTCGGCATAACCCCCCCCCCCCCCCCCACCCCCAATCCCTCCTCACATCTCTGGATCCGCCAATACCCTTTCTCTTGCAGAACAGTTAATGAGTCGTGTTCCCTGCCGTACATGTATGTAAATGTACCCTCCAATACCGTGTATGTCACAACCTAGACGCACGCGTCGTTGTACGTGAACACGATCTGGAGATCGATACATTACATCTGTTTCAATAGATTAAATCAGTTCCAATAGCTTATATCACTCTCTGGTCAGTACAGTAATTTCGCTAAATTGCCCGTCTTCTGTTACATGACTGGCATTACGCTTCATCCTTGACCTTCGGCTTCTTACGTCACGTGCCGCAACGTCACATGTCACTGTCATTTAGAACCGGGGGGGGGGGGGGCAGGGGGGCGGGCAACTAGATTCGGGTAAAATTGCTCAGAATTCGGACAACAACGCCCAAAGATTCGGGCACAACAGAGTGCCAAGGGTTTTTTTTGGTTTTTTTTCGCTTCTTTTTTGTTTCAGGTCGTCATATGATTCAGAAGGTAATACAAATAGATCAAAAGCTAACCGTGGTCGGAAATTCATGGTCGGTCTCGATTCGTGTGTCCCGTGGGACACTAGGCATGACCTGATATGACCTTTCGACATGCAATGAAAATCGTTCTGATTGAAATCGACATTATGGCAGTAATGACTGCACCCATGAAAATAGTCTCGCTTTGTTGTTCTTCGATCACATTACCAACGATTCCGTGCCCTTTCTTCTAATTACTCTCTGGGACATTACTTATATGAGTATAGCTGTTTTGTTGGCTTTGTTTTTCACGCCGATCGACTGCTGAAAGTGTGCTCTGTTTTCGTTGGTTGATTATAGCATTAAACGTTTGTAATGCGACCAATCAATGTATACACAACTCCCAGCGCGAATTGTGTTCCTCTGTCCAAAGAAGGTAAGTGAAGCGCGACCGACGGGGGGTCTTCGACGGTGGCAAATATCATGATGAAGGACATTGGTTTGATGTTTGCGAGAGTTCCTCACGAGACTCAGAACCTGTCATCCAAAACTCGCGATGACAGTGTGACAATACTCATTAAAGTCGAAAGTGTCTCAATATATTTGCTCAAAATAATTGAGGTCGTTGACAATCAATGTTTCACACCGACCAATAGATATGCATCACGTTTACCGAGGGCGATAGGGTAGGGTAACCATATCCGTATGCAACTGGCGTCGGTCTCTATGGTTATGTTCAAAGATCATGTTTTACCTCGCGGGGGGCATATTTCAGCCATAACCCAACATGTGCAAAGTGCACACGCGAGGATAAATTATACTTCATAAAAGAAATTGATACTAAGAAAAATAAAAACAAAAGATCCCAATACGCGTCGCCTTAAACAACAAGCATCGGGTTACTTGTGCCTTATTCTATGTAACTGGCACCGCGGTGAAGCGCCAAGTGGTTCGCCAGTTATGTCGCGGGATACTTTCTATCTAGTGACGTGTTGCACTCTTGGACAAGGTACATGTACATGTACTTCACTCCACTTGTCCCAGTCACGTCGCTTGTAAATGTATAACATGGTACTGATAATTGCCGAAATAAAAATGCATGTATCAAGTCACGTGATTTGGACAAGGTACTTTTTCTCCACTTGTCCCAGTTGACTCAGTCGAAAATGGGTAAACTAACAACGCACTTTGGCTACCCTCGAGGACGAAAATCAAATTTCAATATATCTTTGGTTAATAAAGTATCATGTTAGTTTATTTTAAGCTGTAAACACAACCTGTCGTCTTCAAGGCAATAAACTACACCGCGTTATTAATTTTGAATTAGACTTTCTTCAAAAGCCCCATTAAGTAAATGTTATAAACATGACTAATATATTCGCCCAGCCGTATATGTTGTGATAATTTAGCTGTTCAACATAAAAGTGATAAGCTAGTTTAATAGCTTGTACATCTGTTGGTAGATACAAAACGGTTGGTGATAGGCAGTATACGTCACGTGATATTGTGAATGCCTTACGTTATTTACAGACATTGGACCATTCTTCGCCGAACACAAATAATACCTATAGACATAATAATTATCAACACGAAGTTCTCGAAGACATAAAAATGGGTGTGACCCAGGGAGATGCAAGGAGTTCCCAGACCGGGGAAGTTGAGATAAACTACAAGCAAGCCAATGTATATCATTGCAGTTCTTTGCAGAACTCATAAACTTTATTTCCATTTTTTTTATAATGTTGTATCCAATATGTTAAAAACATCAAACGGAAGCTGTAACAACATTGAATTTGTTGATAAATGTTTATTTCCCAACCCGCCGAACATTCACATGACCACGAACAGAAAAGCACGCTTCTTGGAAGGGGCAAATGCTAACTACTCGCAAGAGGTGCATAACCCTACGTATACTTGAAAACATCTGTTAGAAGCTAATCTTCCTTTCGCAGTATGTTAAGAGTACTATCAAATTATGACACTACACACGAATTACTTAAATATCAGCGGGATACAGCGATGAAAACCACATTGTAGATATAACGATGTTGTTAGGTCCTTTGATAAAGTCTCTTTGGGACTTTCAAGTTAATGCATGAAGTTATTTTAAGTCACAGAAAGCACCTAAAATCATCGCTCAGCGGGATTCCTTAGTAAGTACATGTACTTCATCGGTATATCACACGGGAGATTTGTAGTTTGCTGTGAAAAGGTTTGTCGCAAAACGTTAACATCCGAAAATTGGACTGACAATGTTTCCATAACCGAGACACACCGAACTGGTCGCTACAATTTAGAATGATCATACAGTAAATCCATAAATAAGGCCTACCTTGATTAAACGCCTGCCTCGAATATATTCCCGGGCAACACCCTCTCGCAAGAAATAAACGCCTGCCTTAATTAAACGCAGGGGTAATAAACGTAACCGATCATGACCAAAATTGATACAGCTTAGAAACTGAAAATGTGTTTCATACGCCTGCTTTAAATAAGCGCCGGCCTTAAATAAGCGCCTCTCTTGAATAGACGCCTGGCCAGTATGCCTTCCGAAAACAATAAACGTCCGGCGTTTATTTAGGGATAATAATAATAAGGGCGTTTGTAGAGCGCAAAATTCCGCGCCACACAGGGAAGTGATCTCAGCGCATACATACAGAGACTTAATATATACACAACAACTGAAATATAATTAGATATGTACAAGATTAATGAGAAACTGGATGTGACACACAGATTGTGTATACAGAACAAGATGATGAAACATTTAAGAATAGCTTGATTGAAACAGATAATTTTTACCACAAGACTTACACATATCAAGATTAGGTGAACATTGCATTAGGGATTAACGTGTACGTCGAAGAAGCTCCCTCCTGTTGAAATCAAATATTTATGGGCGGATTCACCAGCAACAACGTCGCTTTTAAATAATATCTTTGTGTAGATGAACCTTCAATCTGGAGTATACACCGTTTTGACAAATATTACCATGACAACCACGACAACACTTTTTTTCCGATGTACATGCAAGTCCCAAACCTCGTTATCTACTACTTTTCATACAACAAATCAAAATAAGTTAAGTGTCAAACATACTGTAGTCATGACAGCATTTTATTACCAAGAAGCCATGCATCCGAACATGGTAACATGTTAGCATAATATACATATTATGTCACAACCATGAACAACACGTGCAAATGTTGCATGTGCCCACACATTATGAATTTCAGATGTTGAAGAACATTTCAGGTGAAGCATATTTCCTTAAAATTCGATAAACCTTAGCATTAAATTTAATTGGTAAAATTGAATGTAATTGTTACATTTCCATTAATAAAACACTGCATGAAACGGCCTTTCTAAAACTATACTCATATAGCTGGTTTCAGCAAACCTTTAAGAGAAACATCGATTATCTCAGTTTATACATGTACTCATATCAGGTTTGAATCTTAACTTCTTTTGACAAGTGTAGTATTATACAATTTATCATATGATTTAGTGTTAATATATGATAGAATGATAACAGGACGTCGTGAACGCAATTCAACATGTTGAGCTCTTTGGTGAAGGCCCCTGTTTAAATGCAAAACCTCTTCCAGCAGATCATTCATGAAACAGCTACATTTAGGCTGATTCAAGCTGTAAACGATATACTAATGTATCAGCAACTGCCTGGGTCGAATTTCGCCATTAGGTGTTTGACATGTACACTTGCAGAGGTCAATTGGGCTGAACGAAAGCAATGATGATCCCGTGCGGTGTGCTTTAATGTCATCGGATCTGGTCTGGTTGGAGGTCTATCTGGCATTTTGCTCTTTATCAGCTGTTTTCCGGATGAATCGGGATTCATTCCTACAGTACACCACGTTAAAAGAACACAATCAGTGTCATAGAAAGATAATGTTCCACAAAGCTTGAATGATGGTAGCGGACATACCTAATGTCCCGACTCGGACAAGTGGTCTCAAATACCTTGTCCAAGGATACAACAGGGCTCTCTACCGGCGACCCATCGTCGGAGTCCGAAGCCTGTTGCTCACGGCTATCGCGGCGCCAAAACCGACACAGAAGCATGAGAATGAGACACGCCCGTTACAGCTGTTATAACTGGAGACAGGAGTACGTGAAGTGATTCTAATTAAGCTTTTCACCAGCAAGTGTGCATGTCAATACTTATCTATACTATTCCTGAATATTGCCTCTTCGTCCTCTCACAATACGTCTTTTGCTACTTTTGTGTCGTCTTCTCCTGTGCCGTCGTCTTCTCCTGATCTGTTCACCTTCTTCTTGTCATGTGTCTTCTCCTTGTCTGTTTGTCTTCTTCGGTTCCTTCTGTTGCTTCTCATTGCCTCTAGGTCTTCGTTTTGTCTTCTGTGTCGTCTTCTTCTTATCTGTTCGCCTTCTTGTCCGTCTGTTGTTTCTCCTTGTCTTTACTTCTTCTTACTGTCTTTCTGTGTCGTCTGCTCCTTACCTGTTCGTCTTCTTGTTCTTTGGTGTCCTCTTCGTGTCCCATGTTTGTCGTCTTCTCCTTGTCTCGTCGTCTTTGTCTTGTCCTTCTGTGTCATCTTCTCTTTGTATCTACGTATTCTTCTTGTCATTCTGTCGTAGTTTCCTTGTCTCGTTTTCATCTTGTCATTGTTTGTCGTCTTCTCCTTGTCTCAACGTCTTCTTCTCCTCGTCCTTCTGTTTTGTCGTCGTCTTCTCGTCCGTCGTCTTCCTGTCACGCTACGTCTTCGTTGTGTCGATCTACAGCTTCTTCCTGTCTTTCCAGCGTCTTCAGCTTGTCCTACTACGTCTTCGTTTCGTTCCCCTTCTACGTATTATCCTTGTAGCTTTTTTCCTTCTTCATATTCATTGTCATTTTTCTTCTCCTTTTTCTTCTGCATCCTATCCGGCACTGCGTTCAATTGACGCTGTACCAGTCGATACATGACAGTGAAGCTTTCGACCAGTATACTGACATGCCGGGCGAGATTTAATTTAAAACCACATTGCACGCCAGATCACCAATCTCTGCATCACAATTGTTAAATGTGGCGAAGCTACTGATCCCTTTCTGCAGGATTACAATTCGGGCAGGACGTTCCAGTTCATTGACTGCTCAGTCGTTTTCTCCCCACATGAACCCTCCGGACGTATTCTATTTTAAAGGGCCAGGGAGACCTAAGTGACCCCTTAAGCTGCATTTGATGTCCAGTATGAGGACATGTTCTTAGCTGATGACGGAACTGCGGCTCCGTGTGTCAGCCTCAAGCAACACCAGCTGATGGTCACTTGGATTGCGGCATGCAAGTGGTTATTACTGAAATGCGATTGAAGGTCGATAACCCGAAGCAGTTTCTGGTGGTTGTGTTAATTGGTATTTGTCTGAGCTGATCCGACAAGGATATGGTGTCGACATTGACCGAGACCTCCTGATCTATCAGCTTTGGTCATTAAGGGGTTTCGATGTGTATATTTTAAAGAAAGCTTAAGCAATACCTGAAATTCTTGAACAATAGGAATGCTATTTCTCTTTAGTTTTATCTCATTATACATGTATGTCAATTTTTTCTTAAAGTGCTTTGTTAATGATAGATATGTTTACACATGAATGTCTATTTCTTTAGTGATAATTTCAGTTACCAATTAAGAATTTGAAAGCCGTATGTTAACTTATCTATGTAAAAAATGGTTTCATCTTTCGTTCATGCCCTCAAGTCACTTTCCTTCTTACTGATTTATATATAGCATTATTTACATTTAAGAAATTTGATGGAAACCCTTTCTGTTTGAGGACGAGCTTTTAATTGTGTGGCATATAAGGCCTAAAATACAATTAAGATAGTTCATCAAATCACGTTATGAAATTATTTCGTATTTTAAGGGATTTCGTGGCATTTGAGACATCCATAGTTTCAAAATCGTTATTAGTAAAACGTCATGCTAACACGCTTCAAACATGTTCTCGAAATTTACCATCAGGACAATCATCAACATCCAATAACACTTTCAGAATGAGACATTTAGCAATAACTTTCAGTCGCTTCCTTGATGGGCATCAACTTTCAGACGGTAGTATAGGCAATAAATAACACAGAGTTTATTATCGATTACAGCTTCTTGGTCTGTACACTTGCAACGTAAAACAAACCTAAGAAGTTCTAATCCATAAAAACTTATTTTTATGTTAAAAATGTTATTTATTAAATTTCAGTCGTTCTGCTCATGCTTCTACCACCTTGGCTGATATCATGTTTTTGGAAACAATGATTTGGGTATCTCCATGACAGTCGCCCACTGAAGCTTGAACTTATTCGTTCCTAGCCTGTGCGAATAAAATGCCAACGAAGTGTCCATCTTTGTGTGTGTTCACGGAATCATTATAACTGCTGTTATGCCTCATTTCTACTTATACTGTTCGAGCTGTGGAACGAAGGCGACGATATAGCTCAGCTGGTAAACATCTGTCCACGAATTTTAAGATTCCGAGTTCGAATCCAACCGAATATGGATAGTCAGGTTTTCCGCGGTGGTCAGACTTGCCCTAAATGGTCATGGCATTATCTGTGTTTTGAGGGACACTCAAAAAAACACAGCCTTCGCTGCACCAGTGATGCGAATATTCCTTCTGCAGTGAATGACTGAGTTGAAGACAGTCGATTTGTTGAAATAGAGTAAATGAATAATGGTAATAGTTCAACTGTAAGGCGCTTTTATCATGTTAGATATCAATCTGAAGTACGCACGTGTCCACAGTATTACCACAATTATTTGAACAATAAACATTCCTCATCATTTCTCAACTCCACGAGGAGTATACAACCCAGTTAGGCCTAAAAGGTTAATAACACATTACCATCATTTTCCGACCAGGTACCCAATTTCAGCTGTGTGGACTGATTCAGGGCACGAGCAAAGTCACTCGTCCAAGGTGACATCACTCACATTGTCAGTGTTTCGAGAAGAGTTCCATTGCATTCAGCCCTGCAAAAGCTAAATTCGTAGCAAACCATAACGGAACTCAGGCTTACTATTTCGCATGGAATATGTTAATGTGTCAGTTGTGTCTTTGTACAGGATTGCCGAGTTTCTGAAGATGTTCTCTTCTTTCCGTTAAATCGAATGAAGACGTTTGATTGTCGTTTACAAAGGGATGCAGTTAGTATATATTGCAAGAGTCTAATACTAAATATCATCCTTGAAATAGCGGGCATTTGTCACGTGACCAAGCCTTCGTCAAGTGCCCTGGATTCACCCCTATGTCGAACTATCGTCGCCAGAGCAAAAGCCTGGACACAATCCTGTGGGACGTTCCGCCCAACAGTTTAGGACATCTGCCGTCGTTGCTGTGTTACGTCCCCTGCTAACTTCGGTCCATCGGTTGTCTATATTTAGAGCAAGGTGTTTCCACTACACAAAACAAGTTTCTATCATAAAAGCGAATCCAGGGCATTTGGCCAAGTCACACAAGGTTTCAAGGATGAATGCAATAATTAGTATCTATTGCACGAGTCACAGAATGAATATCAAAGTACACAAGTCTTTCCAGTGGTACTTCGCTTCACGATGCTCAGGACGTACATGCAGGTTTCGGCATCACCTTTAATACATACAATTATGTACATACCATGAATACTACACACACGATATAGCATATGTGTCGGTTTTGCAGCCTGTTAAACAGCCTCATGTATTTTTATAACCCCTTGCCATAAAATAGAAACAAATGCATTCCGAACTTTCCGACAGAATCGTAAACCTTCGGAAACGTTACACTTGTAAAAAGATACATTCTGCTCATATTCGAAAAGCATTCGGAAATCGACGGAACATTCTTCAGTAATCCTCAGAGAAGGGTTAGGAATAAGGCTGGCTATTTGAAAGTAGAACATAAATCTGCATGTCTGCTTCTGCCGGGACTAAGGGAATACAGCGTTACTTAATAGACATGCATGTACTCTTTCACAAGGTATGGTTTACACTTTATCTTGTTATTTTATTTCACACAAATAGAAACAGACCTATTTTAGTGTTCGGGGGCATTCGTCCAACTATAAACTGAACATTGGCAGAGAATCAATACACAACATCACTGACCCCATTATTTAACACTTCTTATTAATAATAGGTGTTATTTTGTCCATGCCGACGTGGCATAATTAATGTGTGTAAGGTCAATGCTGTTGTAATGTTGTCTCCTGAGACTGCACAAAAGGGATTAATGTGTTTGTCATCATATTTAAGCCAGATCCAAACATTAAAGTGACCACGTTACCTAGTTTTGCTGGAGAGGTACTGACTCTCTGTCTGTCTGTCTGTCTGTCTGTCTGTCTGTCTGTCTGTCTGTCTGTCTGTCTCTCTCTCTCTCTCTCTCTCTCATAATCTGATTCTGTGCTGAAGTATTGGGTGGATATGATCAATCACAAAACTCTTTGCTTAAAGGGGTTGTCCTATTTTGCGAGATAACTTAAGTAGCAGATTCCATGGATACTGGTATTTCAGGTTCAGCTGTATCTATTATACAACCATTTTTTTAAATTATAATTCCGAGTTTAAACAGTTTAAAGGGACTGGAACATATATCCCTACAAAATTGCCAAGGGAAAAATTTTGTAAGATGTTATTGGACGATAAGTTAGAGTATAGACAATAGATGCATATGAGTAGAACTGCAATTAACGTATACTGAATTTGAAAATTTCTTAAATCTAATATTGTATTTATTGTTAATGATGATTTAACCTTTCCGGTTGTGAGAACATCAACTAGAAGTGATTATGACCGTAACATGGGAATATCCTTCGGCCAACTCACCTCTGAGTGTATTCATACAAATTGCTATATTTTTTCTCTGAACCAAATGAATCAAATGCAATATATCCTACAGCAAGTCTGTTCAGCTGGACTATTTGATTGATCTGTGCAAATTTCATCCTCGACAGTCTGCACGTCTTCTAGGGAAGATGCATCCCCGGACAACTAACAGAGAGGCATTTCTGGGTCGCCCAGCCTTCCGCTCTAGTGTCTCCGAGTCACCATTTTATCCTTCCTGGTGACGAATGCACTTTAAAAGCAGTGCCTCTGGTTCCGATTAACCGGCAGAGGGAAACCAGTCAAAATGTGTTCAGCTGGTGCCATTCACTGGAAGCACCGAGTCGTCTGCTGGTAGAGTAGATAAAAACAGATCGAGGAACGCTGCTTGTAACGGATCGATATCAGATGCGGAATAGCAACACACATCACTGCTTTGGTAGGCTACACATACCAGCGCTGTCTGATCTGCTGATTTGATTGGCTTGTATAAGTCACGTGACATCATACATGCCCACAAAATCCTTGTTCTAACATTTCCATTAAGATCGTTGCTGTATTTGGGATAACGTGCTAACCGAAGGCAAGAAGCTATTATTCAAACCAGAAGTCCCAATCCGTATCTGCGTTGGCTTCCGTTTTTGCAAGTAACCATGAACGAAGTTTGGAATACAACACTAGGCCATGGAATTAAATATCAGCGTCAATTGTTTTGGAATTTTCTCTCACAGGTAAGAAAAACTATGAATATGAACCTTTTTCTTACACCCCTTACATGTCACAACAATTTAAACCAGTATTCTTGATGACAATTTTAAATTGTGCACCTTTAAAATTTCAGAAGCAATTTATGACCATGAGCGAGATCTATACTCTAAACATGAAGAGTGTACACCTGTTCACAAATTACATCATGTTTTGGTTGAACTTCTTAAGATAATAATGTTTTAAGTCGTTATGTAATGAGTCTCACTAAACGATGATTCATACTAAAAGCGTTAAACTACCCTTGATGTTACAATTTATCTGATAAACTTAAATATGCCTTTAATCTTGATTAGCACCTGGGATTAATTTTACGCTGTTTTTCAGTGCTGATGAGATCGGGGTATTAGTGGCTGTAATTGGTCTCTAGAGTGCAGGAAACCTCTTTAGTTAAATCTGATGGTCATAAAAGCAAGGAATATGCTCTTCAGGGACCGGACTTTAGTATTTGTCGCACATATTTGGACGAAAGTCCCACAGCGATAGCCGTTTCCGGTGTTTACATTTTTAATCACAGAAATCATTCCGCAACAAAGTACTAATTGTATGCACTTATAATAAAGATACTAGTAATTGTTGCTTTAAGTGTATGCAATACGACAACCAACAGGAAGCAAGAATCGAAGAAGAATATAAATATCGTCTTTCAAAACAGACCAGATATTTGATGACATTTGAAAAGGATGTAAAGTGAGAAACAATCACATAGACGCTTTATATACGATCAATCATTTTGTGTAAGTAACGTAACGACAAACGCCACATTCAGAACTACACAGAATATAGGGAATGTTGAACAGAACAGAATGGTGAACAGAACACAGGGGTGTTTTTTTGTTTTTAAAAAGTAAATTAAAGTTGTAGAAAAACCCAGTTTTGGTATGACGAAGCTACTTAGGTCTTTACATGATGTTAAATGTTCAATGAAGTGCCTTGTGGGATTAAAATTTTCTTTACCGACTGAACCTACAAATTACTAAAATCTCTTCCATCACAGTGCTTCCTTTGATCACATAATCACGGGTGATGTCCTGAGTTGTCAAAAAATGTCACGGATGGATTATTTAGCAAACTGGCTGTTCTAATACATTAATGCATATTTATCCGTCTCATAAACCTCTACGAAAGACTTGGTGTTGATTGCTCTGGTTCTTCAGTTCTGTTACGCTTGGATTTCCGTCATCGCTTTCCCAACGGACAAGATACCGACCGCCAGTCTTATAACATTTAGAAATAATCGTTTCATCTTTTCACTTTTATTGACATTTGAAATAAAGTAAAGTAAACTTGGACCTGCAAAAAATAAAAGCAATTTCCTGGATGTAGTCATTCCGGTCTTTCTTGTAAAAGTGTAATCTCCGTCAATGTTATTAATCCTGTTAATGATCTCGAAACTTGCGGCTCATGACGAAATAATACGGACATCAACTTTTCATTTGGATGTGGATTTTATTGAATACTATTTGTATGATATGAATTTTGAGTGTTTTTGAAGTAGTGAGATAAATGTAATGTTTGTTGGTATTTTCAAAAAGAGAAATATCAAAAGAAATGCCAAGGCTGACTTGCAAGATTACATGTAAATATATACTGACGTGCAAAAGAAACTATGGCAAGTGATTTTAATTATTTTCCCTTACGTCTTTATGGAATTGATGATCAAATGGATGTTTGAATTGCAAAGAGTGTAATTTTATTGACAACATGTTATTGATAAAACTTCCCAATCTTGAAGGGATATATCTTGCATATCATTTGGTTATACATAATTCCATGCAGATACATTTAAAAGAAAATGAAGTACGACACTGTGATGAGCCTTAGGATTTGATTTTAAAAGACTCAACGAAGTTTAAAGGAATTTATTTGAAGAAAAGAAATGTACATTATGAACATCTTTCAGTATATTTTATGTTAGTCAAGCCTACTACGGATACTACTAGAGCAAAGAAGGCGAATTAACAATTATTGTTTACAAATCTTAAAATGACGTACGTATTAAATACAAACTGAACACAGTTGTCTCGATTCTGTTCTTGGTCAATTTGTGCATACACTTGGTACCAAAACCATGTTTCTTCTAAATGATTAGCAGTTCGTAATGTGATATTCTCTGTTTATTATTTAAGTCGATCCCTGCATCCGTGCATTCGTAACGTCAGTTAATCTCTGCGACACAGTACGAAACAAACCTAAATTTTCTCCTTTAACGATTAATCGTATGCTACTTCAGTACTGATGTTACTTTTGCGAAACTTCCTGGGAATCTCACTGTATTCGTGTCCACATTCATATCAAAGAGGGCACAGTGTCTTTGGTTTCATCTATCTTCAGTGGAAAAACAAGGTGCAACTGATCACTGATATTTCGGAGATGAACCTTTCCGTGGATACTGTTTTAGAAGAGGTAAACTTTGTTGCAAATTGCGACTCGCCTAAATGTGTATTCCTATATAAGACATTGTTGAAATAACAGTCTTTAGTTCCTGTTGACGATGTATGAATGGTATTTTACACAAGCACTAATTAGACGACAAGTGTCCTTATATTTTTCATACATCTTCACGCTTTAAATGTTTTACCCAAAACGACCTAAGTATTTCTATCATTCTTAAAGATAGTGGTGGCATTCCATGGATTTCGCAACGGTTCACCGCAACCCTTGCTAGAATTCAGTGAACTCCATACTAAACATAACTCACAGGTATCGAACCTAGAACGGTTTGGGTTTGGTTGGGTTGACCAAAGATTTATACAACACAGCTGTGGAAGGGACAACTTAATAAAAGATGGTGGTGGAAATGTGTGTACTATTTTCTTCTGATCTTGTGAATGAGTGAGTATACATGTGTCTGTGTGTGTGCACATATACCCCAACTGCAAGTTTGTTCTTTTTGAAGCTTTGTGAGAGTAATTTGCCTTCCCCAGGCCAAGATGCTCTAATGGGGATTGTCTTTGCAATAAAAAAGGATAAATAAAAAGAAAACGAATCCTGACATTCAAAGTACAAGATCTACGTACATGTGTATTCGTAATAATATTATGAATATACAGATACGTAGATCGTGTACAATGGCAACATCATAATTTCTGTGACATTACATCTGTCAAATACTATGTGACAAATGTAATGTGATCTTTGTTTTTATTTTTAATTCTTCAGAATTTCATAATTTATCTGATGCACTTTCATTGACGACTGGCACGTTTAACCGATTTGGAACGTTGTGTTGTAGGAAATCCATCCCTTATAGAGACTAACTAGGGTTTTACAACCTGAAATACACAGCACTTGGAATTACCAAAAATAAAACAAAATCTATACAATCCCTCGCTTAAGACATTGAATGCCATCATTGCCTAGACACCCAGTATGACTTTCTTCTTTTAAAGTAGCTTAAACCGAAGATTTGGCTTACTGTGAATCAACCTGTGAGCACTGTTCACGCTTTACAATCGGCTTAATTGGATCCAGATTAGGTTTCTGAGAAACATTTGTTCCTTATCAAATTTCGTCGAAACAGTACCAGCACATCTTTTCAGGATTATTGCCATTCCTGCACTCATTGCTGGCGTGTTTAACACTTCTCTGATAAATCCCTGGTAATCGATATGAGGTATGGAGCAAGGTGATTCTTTCTGGCGCGTTTCATTACAAAACAGTCCATGAATACAGAACGCTATCATACCATGGGCATGTAGTCCTGTTTTCAGTGCGTAATCGATCCAATGATGTAGGTATCGTAACTCAGGCTGCAATTACACCTGTAGCGTAGTGTGATTGTACGCTTTTATAAACATATCACGCTCCAAACTATGATTTATGGCCTCATATAATTGACATTTTTATTGGTACATTTTAATACTGTTGTGGCATTCACACGTATCTCGGTACTGATCTCGACAGCAGAGTCAGATCATTGGCGCAAAAAAACATGCCATGAAAATGAGTGTTTTTGTTTCGTAGTGTTATAAATAAGGTTTTAACCAGGGGATAATATAAAAGCCCTATCTGGTTCTCGACGCATCTGTTTTCGGGGTTATGCCAGGGACACGGCAGTATTAGAATCTTAAATAATACATTCAAATCAAGCCCTAAAATTGATTTCAAATAAAATATAACATTAATTTTACATTATTCTCAAAGCTGTCCAAGAATATTGTTGTTGTCAAGAGTTAGCAAAACTAAGCACAAAATCTCATCAAATCACACGTATTGATATTAACTGTTATAATTTAACTGATAGGGAAGATAACAGCAGCGAAGCTCAATGGATATAACACTTGCCCGCTGCAATGCGTGTTTGGCTGGTATCTAGTCCGAGTGAGCTTGACATCTTCCTACCTACATGTACATGTACATACAGTCATGATATGCAGGGTAGTCTGATCCTTGGTTAGACAGTACAGGTCAGTTCGCAGGTTTCACCGCATCAAATAACTATCATTCAGTAGGTCACGGGAGTATTTCTCGCATCTGAACCTTCGCATATGTGGAGCTTCAAGGCTAGTGCAGCAGAACTAGTTTGAAGTATAGTGAACCTAATAAACTCCAGAAGTCAGAGTTGTCAGAGCATTTATTGGAAAGTGAAGGTAATTGTCTTTAGCAAGATCAAACTCGCATTAATATTTCACCACGGCGTGTCCAAACTTCTAGGAGGTGGCGTACTTAAATCGGTCTTTTATAATCCAGAGAATGCTTTAACCATGATTGGCATGGAGCCAGCGCTGAAATACACCGTTAGCCGAGCCATATTTTCAGGAATAATAGAGAAACTTTCTTTTCATTTACATGAGTTTTACATTATCGGTGCAACACTTCCCATGTTGACTACGGCCATAACAATTTCAGCCTGACGCTGACGGAAACATCAATGCACATAATTCTGCACTGATGACAGTGAAATTGTTTGCAAATAGCAGTTGCCAGTGCAAACACTGCAAGAATAATTCTCTTGGTATTACTAAATCGATTATCTAAACTTAAGGCTCGTAGTAAATGTACGCTGGGTGTAATTACCGTTCATTATTGCAAGATTACGTGCAAGACATAATGTGAGTTACAGTTTCCATCGTATTTTATTTATTTATTAGGTATTTATTTATTTCAGTGATTATAATATAATATCCTATAATATAATATAAAACCGATATAATATAATATAAGAATTTATAAAACCGATATTATATAATGTAAGAATTTATAAAACCGATATAATATAATATAATATAATATAATATAATGTTATATAATGTTATATGATATAACATAATATATTGAATTTAAAAATTTAAAAAGATAGAAATCAGCAAAATGTAAACGTACATCTATCTTCTTTGTGGTGTTTCATACTATACACGGTAGGAACAAGCTGCAGCTGGTGAGCCACATTGAGTCGGTGACATTTATAGAAAGAACCAGGCTAGCATATTTATCTTGCAACCAATG
Source organism: Diodora aspera (assembly GCA_031471655.1). Taxonomy (NCBI): domain Eukaryota; kingdom Metazoa; phylum Mollusca; class Gastropoda; order Lepetellida; family Fissurellidae; genus Diodora; species Diodora aspera. The sequence continues at coordinate 2,977 of JAUELE010242541.1, read as the reverse complement.
TAGTGAAAGCAATTTCGTAAATGGGTGCGTGGACCAGATCCTGACTTATCGTTGCAAATGCCACGACTGAGGGAAGATGTTTCAGTCCGAATTCACTCGCATCGTTGTGTGGGCAGGGTTGTCTTAAAATGTTTTTTAAAATAAAGACTAGATTGGCCTTAACTAAGCTAATTTATATCAGATCTTGATTTATGAAATCAAGACAAAATGGCAGATTAGGTCGTCCACCTCCACGACCCAAGAAAAAATAATTATGAATGCAACGCTGTTTCTTACATCAGAATGAATCTAAAGGTTTCACGGCTCTCAGCCATATGAATGTAATCATAGAGTTCTTTCAGTGTGACAACACCTGCAATATGCTATGCTATAGACTAAATTTAGTTCACAACGCTTGTGTTCTTGTTTTCTACAAGGATCTCTTTTCTCTCTGAAGCCGTTGCATGACTTGTACGAGAGATAAGACTTCGCCTCATTTAACACAACACCTTTTAAGATTATTTCCCACAAGTCCGAAGATTGTTTCAGCGCGTGTGATTTCCGCTTGGTCACGTGTTAAAATCCGTTGAACTGTTAGCCAGGTGCTGTGGTAAATCGCTCTACAAGGTTGAAATAAACGCCTGCTATTAAACTTAGACGTCTTTCAAAATACAGTAAACTCGTACAGGAGAAAGTAGGTAATGTTTTCCTTTCGAGACCATTTTTGCCGTGGTATCATAATGATACACGGTAAATGTTTGGTGAAGATGTTTTTATCGGGATACTACAGAGTTCTGTAAAGTGCTGAATGAGTGATGTTAACAGTGTGTGAGGAATAGTTAAACGTTACAAATGTTTTATGGCTATACTAGAACAAGACCAGTTTCATGTTAACACTGAAACAAAGCAACAGTGTCAAAAGTGTGCAAGCAATACTGGGAAAATACAACATCGCTAAATGTTTGATGGTGACACAAGAACAGGTTAAACAATGTAAAATGTTTGATTGTACCACTGTCACAAGACAACAATGTCACAGGGTTGATGGTGACACTGAAATAGGCCAAAAGTGCACTGTTTGATGGTGGCAATGACTCGGAACGACATTATAAAATGTTTGATGATAACAACAAAACACGACAACGGGGTAAAATGTTTGATGGTAACACTGAAACATTGTCATAGCGGGTGGGAAGAGACGACTGTTTAATCTGATAGCAAACGCAGGACAATTGAATATATAATTTAAAGTAACATAGGCGATTCAATAAGAAAATATGCATTATGAGTTAAAAACAAATGGCTGAACTGTCCGAAACATTGATAACCTAGATAATCTTACACAGGTTGAACATTCCCGATACCATTTCCAGTCGGTGGTCTTCTCTCAACTGAAACCATAATTTACGTTTAAACCGTTGACCGACATACCAGTTTACGACCGACGCGAATCCCATTGATGTAGGAACAATGTACTTCCTACATCGGACGAATTAAAAGCTTAACGGTACGTCTATCACGTCGTATAGTGAGAAACCATGAAGTAAACGAGGCTGGAGATTGGTTATTTATCGTCGATCTGTCTGCTGGTCAAATTAATGGGCACTCTTTTTGACCTGCTAGTGAGACTTACTTCTAATAAAGACCCTAAAATCTGTAAGCTTTCATGGCCCCCGCGCCCAGACTTCTTCCGAGCATCTAAGGACACTTTTGAAAGCATCGTCATGGAGTTTACGGGAAGAACTGCAAACAGTTAATCCCTCATTCCCCATAATCTTTTATCGCTTAGAACAAATTCTGGAAAAACTGGATATCCGAAAGGAATGAGAAGTTTATCAACAGCATAATCAAATTTTGTCAGTCAGTACTGCTCCGTTAAGAGGAATTGATTTTGGCGACGGCATATTTCATTTCATGTTTGACCAAAATACCAAGATTCGAATTCTAACCGAAGGGTTCTGCAGTATTATATTTTGCAACAAATATTGATAATCTGTATAACCTGATCGCAAATGTTAGCGTTGGTTGAACATAGCAAGTTCGCCACATCATATAATACAGCTACTCGCTGGTCTTACAGATTTTCCTGCAGTAACTTTACATAGTCTATTATTGAAATAAACCGTATTAGAGTATGCCAAGTTTAAAGCAACATTAAGATGTTAATGCCGTTTGTAACTGAATAGCTAACAAAAGAGAAATCCAAGTGCTGGTCTAACTGCACTCCCAATAATTTAGACAATAGAACTACACTGCGCAAACGCATAGGATGAGATGTTTCAAGACAGGGTTTTCAATTCCAACAGATGCATGTGGATAGATAATAAAACATGCATACATATGGGGTTGTGAGATTGTATGACCTTGTCTTAGGTAGTCATCCGTGTCATGTCTTGTAACCACCTTACACAGTCTGTTGTCGAGTCTGAGTTTGACTGCAAATAACGTTGCCAGACATTGCTTTAGATTTGGAGATCTAAACGCTGTCATAGATAATGTTCAGTATTCAAGTACATGTACTTTTCTTTATATCCAGGTGGATCTAATGGTATTTCTAAACCATATTATTGCAACATGTCGTCACGTTTCATTACCCCCTTGACAAAGCATGCACTTTGGTGTTGATGTCCGTGGTGATTATTGGAACTGGTGACAGTCTTGGTGTCGACCCTGCTTTTTTGATCTAACAATGCGATGTTGTTCCCATGACGAACGGTGCCAAACATTTGGCAACTTAAAGGCTGAAATGCAATTACAAGAGGTAGGGGTGTGGACACTCGGTGATGGGAATGGCGCTGTTCCCTCCACAGCAGAACAGTTTTCAGATATAAGGTATAGAATATCGCAAATATCATACACGACAACAGGATGAAAAGAGTCAGGGCATGCACAGGAGGTTCATGAACATTATGCCTAATGTACTTAATACCTGAAGTGAAATAACATGAGATTTAGGCAATTATTATTAGTTGTCATTCACAATTTGAATTTGCCTCAT